>PVHP010014862.1:0-38401 GCA_004024765.1 Zapus hudsonius
AGTCGGCAGGTCAAAACAAACAAATAAAAAAAGTAAGCAAGGAAATGGATTAGCAAGGGTGTGGAGGGGTGGGGCAGATGAGCTGGAGATCGGGATCCCAGTGGGAGGGGCTACGTAAGAGCCCGAGTTCCGGTTGGCAGGCCAAAAACAAAACAAAACAAAACAAACAAAAAAGAGTAAGCAAGGATATAGATTAGCAAGGGCCTGGAGGGGTGGGGTAGACAGGCTGGGGACCTGAAGGCCTGGGGAGAGGGGCCATGTATGATCCCAGGTCCCGGTCAGCAGGTCAAAAACAAAATCAAAAACAAAAATTAAGCAAGGATATGGATTAGCAAGGACCTGGAGGGGTGGGACATACACTGGAGACCAGGAGGATGGGGGAGGGGTTACATAGGAACCAGCGAAAAAGAAAAGAAGAAAAAAAGAAAAAAAAAAGTTGAATATGAGAGACACTCAAGGGCCCGGGAGGGACAGGATAGACACACGGAACACGCAGAGGGAGGGAACCCAAGGGAAGCTGGTAGAGGCTGAGGAAAAACCCCTGTCAGCCGGCAGGCTGATGCTGCTCTGGCCGGGCTTGCCGGTTCGTGACAACTCACTGCCTCTGGCGAGCACGGTCCTCGATGGAAGCTTCCACTGGTGAGAATCGTGTGCTGGGAGGTATCCGCGGCTCAGAGTGTGACTGCAGCTTATGTCCACGACCTGGATCCCTGCTGAAAACCCTGACCCTTGTTTCCCGAGGGACGTGGCGTGTCTGCTAGTCAGCCATCTTCTCCATAGAAACTTTAAAAGCCAGGAGAGCTTGAAACAAAGCGATTCTAGGCCTAAAGAAGAATGGATTCCAACCTAGACTACTCTACCCAGCAAAGTTATCCATCATAATTGATGGAGGAATTAAAGTATTCCACGAGATTAATCAGCTTTACAATTACTTGAGCACAAAGTCAAATCTTCAAAAGATACTTCATGAGATATCCCTTGCAGACAAAACAAATAACCAACCCCAGGAAAGGAACAGAAAACAAACAAGGTAACACAAAAGAGATAGCAACAACAGCTCAGATACCAACCTACATATTCTCTACAACAGGGCAAACCTCACAGTTATAACTTTGAATGTAAATGGACTCATGTCTCCGATAAAAAGACACAGGATAGCAGGTTGGATCAAGAAAATGGAGCCTTCCATCTGTTGCCTTCAAGAAACACACCTTATCGCTAAAGACAGTAACCTACTGAGAATAAAAGGGTGGAAAACAATTTTCCAGGCATGTGGGAAAAATAAAAAAGCAGGTATGGTTACTCTAATATCTGACAAAATAGACTTTACGCCAACAGCAATAAAAAAGGACAATGACGACCACTTTCTACTCATCAAGGGAACAATACAGCAAGAAGACATCATTATACTAAATATGTATGCACCAAATGCAAGGGCCCCTCAGTTCATTAGGCATAAACTACTCAAAAACAAAGCACATATAAATGCCAACACGATCATAGTAGGAGACTTTAACACTCCACTGTCATCCCTAGACAGATCGTACAAACAACAGACAAGCAGGGAAATCATGCTGCTAAATGGCACCATTAACAAACTAGGGATAACAGACATCTACAGAACACTTCACCCCAAGGACACATTACACATTCTTCTAAGCGGCGCATGGAACTTTTTCCAAAATTGACCATATACTAGGTAATAAATCATCCCTCAGCAAATTCAGAAAAAACAATTAACACACAAAAATCTGTAGCCTTTCTATATACATAAGACAAACATTCGGAAAAAGACATCAGAGAAACTGTCCCGTTCTCTATATCCTCAAATAAAATAAAATACCTGGGAATATCACTAACCAAGGTAGTGAAAGACTTATATAAGGAAAATATTCAAACACTTAAAAGGGAAATAGAGGAGGATGTGGCGAGATGGAAAGACATTCCATACTCATGGTTAGGGAGAATCAATATAGTAAAAATGGCAATGCTGCCAAAATCAATCTACAGATTCAACGCAATGCCAATAAAATCCCAACATCCTTCTTCACAGACATTGAAAAAATAATCTCAAAATTTATCTGGAAGGGTAAGAGACCTCAAATAGCTAAAACTATTCTGAGCAGGAAAAATTACGCAGGAGGTATCACCATACCTGACTTTAAAACATACTACAAAGCCATAGTAAATAAAACAGCATGGTATTGGCAGAAAAACAGACAGTCTGACCAGTGGAATAGACTCGAAGACCCAGCCTTTAATGCAAATAACTTCAGCTTCTTCGTTTTTGACAAGGGTGCCAACAATATATGCTGGGCCAAAGATAGCATCTTCAACAAATGGTGCTGGACAAACTGGATAAACACATGTAAAAAAAAATGAAATTAGACCCACTCCTTTCACCATGCACACAGATCAAGTCCAAATGGATCAAAGACCTCAATATCAAGCCAATAACCCTGAACACCCTGGAAGAAAAAGTTGGAGGAACCTTACATGAGATAGGAGTAGGGAACAACTTCCTGAGCAAATCTCCAGTAGCCCAGGAAGTGCAACAGTAACTTAACCAATGGGACCTGATCAGGCTCAAAAGCTTCTGTACAGACAAAAACACCGTTCTCAAAGTCAATAGACCCCCTTCAGATTGGGAGATGACTTTTGCCAACTACTACACAGACAGAGGCCTGATTTCCAGAACCTGCAGAGAACTCAAAAAAATTAATAGCAAAAACCCAAATGGCCCCCTCACAAAATGGGGCACTGATCTCAACAGAGAATTCACAGAGGAGGAAACACAAATGGCCCTTTTCTCACCTGAGAAAGTGCTCAGCATCCCTAAGCATCAGGGAAATGCAAATCAAAACCACAATGAGATACCACCTTACCCCGGTCAGATTGGCAATCATAAAGAAAACCAACAACAATTGTTGCTGGCGAGTATGCGGGGGAAAATGTGCTTGTATTTTTCAGGATGCAGCGAGAGAGCTGGGGACCATCTAACCCTACCAACCGACCGTACGCGGATACCCGAGATTCTGGCAAGAGAGGAGCCACCACAGTCATAACGTGGAGGATCCAGATGGAACCCCACAGAGAATGACGGGAGGAACGAGGGACCCACAGCCACAGACATTCAATCTACACAGGATAAGCCAGTTAGATAGAAACCAATGATCTTTGACACAAGGACCCCTAAACTTACAATCTTAAAGCAGCCTTAATACTCATCCATAACGACTCAGGGAACTCTGCGGAAGAGGGGGTGGAAAGTTTGTAAGAGCTGTGGTGGGGGAGACGATCCAGAGGCATGGCACCCTTCAGCAACAACGCACTAGGGCTAGGAGGACCGGGCTGAGTACTAGGCTATCCAGGGTCCCCTGCCACAAGGACTGATCCAGATGGTACACGGAGGAGGATATCCAGCTGATTGGGGATGGGGTGGGCATTGGGGAATTGGGGATAAGAACTCATTGTTTGCCCACTGAATAATGTAACACATTATGGACAATAAACATATATTTAAGATTAAAAAAACTATTAGGCTTTATTAAATGTAATTAATATTTATTATGAGATAAAATTTTAAAAAAAGACCTTTACTGAGATACCTAAAATTCACATCTCATCCAAAATATACTTTGAAAACTATGTATGTCTTCTACTGTTATGTAGGTACATGGTTACAGTTTCATTTTATAGTTAGTAAGGTCTACAGTGTTTTAAAAAGCACATTAGAATTTAAAATACTATGTTGTCAATAAGGAACCCTGGAATGCTCACTCTGTTCTCATTGGCCCTAGCTGTGAGTTCTAATGGAAATTATTCAACATTTCTGTGTCACAATTTCATTTTTATAATGTTAATCTCTTGGAATACTAACAACCTTAATTTCATAAAGGAAATAGTGGCTGAGAGCCTTGAGATTTCATTTATGACAAAGAGGATTACCTCCAAGAGAAAAATCACTGCTATTTTTCTTTATAACCTAAATTACCCTTTGACAATCCCTTCAACTCCACCCAAGAAGCACTGCTCACTGTAGAAAAATATACAGCATACAAGATGACTTTATTTAAATTCATTCCTCAGTATCTTAGTTATTAGCATTCCTACATCTTAGTTTTCTAAATTGTCTAAGTAAGTGAATTTTAATGATAATCTACATGAAATGATCTTCTCTAGATCCAATTTAATTGCTGTCCTTTGAACCTATGTCCTTCTTGTCACTCCCTCAAATATATTTTCTAATTTGGAAAACAAGTGACTGATTCTGCCATAGCCACTCACCTATCCTTAACCATGGGCCAAACATTATTCAAAGAAAGCTAAACAATGGTCTTTTAATCTTTATGCAACATTTTTTAGAGATTCACTTTTAGCTGGGCTCAGCTCAATATATAGCTAAGGATGACCTTGAAGTCCTTATCCTCTTGCCTCCATCTTCTAAGGGCTAGAATTACAGTTGTGCACCACATCATGTCTGGCTATAATATTTATGAGACTGACTGGCTACCTACTGTGCTAACAGGGCACTTCTGGCTGTAATATTTATGAAGCACTTAAATGAAAAATATTATCTTTCCTGTTTTAAATGAGGATAATGTCCCAGAGAAGCTAAATCACAATCAATGTGACACACCTATAAAAAGGCAATGCCTTGACTTGACTCCATATATATCTGACTCAGAAGTCTCTCCCCATCAGGTGATTTTAACAAGTGAATATTAAAGCAATATAGGATTTAACTTCCTTCCCTTTTATCATTCTAAACACAATTTAGGAAGGGATAGGACATTTCCCTGTCTCTAAAACACAAGTGAAGGAAGTAAAGAATGATGACAAATGCATGTCTGTAAGAGAAAGAAACTGTAGAAGTTCATTGCTGTCATTCTCTAATAATACACAGAATGAAGAATACAGAATGCCAAATAAGGAAAACTGTATAATTTTATGGACATGTGTTGCAGTCAGCCACATGCCGCTGGGATGAATCTCCAAACCAGGCACAATTTGGGGGAGGAAAGTATTTATTGAAACTTCAGATTGAGGGGAAGTTCCATAACAGTGAAAGAGGCTGTCCCTCTTTCACAGGTCTGAGCAGAGACAGAAATCATCACCTACACCACACACAGGACAGCAAACAGGCAGGAGGGCCAAGGAGAGAATTTCTTCCCCTTTATATAGCTTAGTGTAGGGTCTTGCAACCCTTCCCCAGACTTAATGGCTTCCTGAGTCTCTGGAATTTCCTTCCTGCACTGCCCACAAAGTAAAGGGTGTTTACTTCTTGCTCCTTTGAGCTTCTTTTATCCTGCCCCCTACTGAGAGGCTGCCTTCCTATAAACATCTTGAGAGACCTACCCAAGATAATTAAAAAGATCAAGTTGACAACAAAATCTAACCATCACAACATGTCTTGAAAACATGTAACTGAAGGGTAATTTGCTCTAATGCTCTCCATTCTTGAGGTCTCACCATATTCCACATTTAGGTAAAGTCTGTAAAATGATTTGCCCAAATTTTTAGATTACATTTAAATTGAGAGAAGTTAAAAAAATCATCACCTGTATACCTTTCACCAAGGTAAACTCACTGTTACCATACTGTCACAAATTCTAGATCATTTTTTCCTTCACAAGATTTTGGAAAAACCACTTGAAAGTAAACGTCAGCCATGAAAATTCTTTATGTAGTCTGTACTGTCTAGGAAAAGAATATTTTCTTAAGTAATCATTATCATCATATCTAGCAAAATGAACAATTCCTAAATAACAATATGTAGTCTATATTCAATTCAAAATCCCTAACTATTATAAATAACTATTTTTTCAGTTCTGGTTTAGTATTTAATTAAAATTAACATACACTTGATTATAATGTCTCTTTTAATCTATGATCTGTACCTTAATTTTGGTACTGAATTTGTTTTTGTTTTTCATGACCAACATTTTAAAGTGTCCAAATCAAATCAGAATATTACAAACATAGAATATTATTTTCTTGCAATTAGATTTAGGTTAAAATTTTTTGGTAATAATATTACATAAGTATACTTATTATGCCAAATCACAAGCACATTAATAACACTACTATGATGGCAAGTTTGACCATGTCATTAAAGTGGTACATGTTGGATATGTCCTATCTTATAAAAACCTCTTTTCTCTTCTGTAATCATTAAGTAACCCGAGGAGCAATACTTAACATCATATAAATATCCTATTCCTCAACAATCCTAAACTCAATAGTTTCAGATATTTATCAATAACTTTTGCTTAAAATTCCTGTTATGCTGAGGATGCAAAACAGTGACTTTTCTTAATTGACTTATGCAACTAAAATATTAGTTTCATTGTATGTAAATTATGTCTCAATAAAACTACTTTTTACAAGGAAGACTTTCCTGAGTATGATATTTTGGTGCATATTCATGTATGTGCACCTGCAAACACATATGCAAATATACATACATACATGCTAATAAAACCTACTTTGTAAAAATTAACCAAACATGGATTGGGGATTTAGCTCTGATAAAAAGTACTTACTTGCCTAGGGAGTGTGAGGTCCTGGGTTCAGTCCTAAGCACTGAAGAACATAATAACTGAATAACATATAGTCTGTATTTGTTTCATTTTATGTTAGCATTTTTTGGCTAAGAAATGACTTTCAATTAAAACATTTTGTAAATAAAGCAGTGTATTCAATATCAAGAATAACTTAATAAAAGTTATTTTACTGAAAACTTTAATGGTAGTTTCAAAATTTTATCATTCCTTCTATAATCATTTACTACCACACTTCTGTAAAGACTTTCCCCTGTATCTCTGATATTTCTGTTTTTAAGAGTATCATGTAAATTCATGGGTTTTCCCATTAAAGTATTACAATTCATTTTAAAATTTTATTTTCTAGCTCAAACAATCTTAATATGACAGTGGGAATCCTGTGAACCAATCTATGTTTGATATAACCTTATTAGTCTGTGAGCAATGTTTGCTTTAGAACACAGAAGTCCAACATCATTCCCCCCAGACATTCCCTCCCTGATATCTGAGATCCGAGCAACACAGAAACATTTGATTACTTCTGGTAAGAATGATATTTAGAAACCAAGATCTTGGTGCTACGTGTGCTCATTCATTGTTTCTAAGCCTTTTCTGAAAATATACAGAACAAATAAATAAGAATTCATTACTGATATCTGTAATTCAAATTTAAGACAAAATATAGGGCTGGAGAGATGACTTGGTGGTTAAGGTTCTTGCCTGCAAAGCCTAACAAACTGGGTTTGATTCCCCAGTGCCCATCTAAGCCAGATGCACAAAGTGGTGCATGCATCTGGAGTTCGATTCCGGTGGCAGGAGGCCCTGGTGTGCCCACATTCAGTCTTTCTCTCTCTCTCTCTCTCTGTCTCTCTCTCTCTCTGTGTCTCTCTGCTTGTAAGTAAATAAATAAAATATTAATTTAAAAACCACAAATGTATAAGGAAATAAAAATAGCATCTCTTTATCTTTCAATGGAAATGCTGATTTGTATTATATAAACATATCTAAGCATTTGCTTAACTCTACTACATATACAATGGTAGTGATGCTGGTATGACAACTCTAAAGCCTCCAATAGAGCTATTAAGAAAGTGTGGATGTTCTGTGATTCTTTTTACCCTTAAGATGGCATTCTAGTAAGGAGGCACTTACTAGAATAAGAACACTGTGTCTAAAAGTTGTCAGAACTGAGTAATACTGTTATAAGTTACATAATTTTGTTTGTTTTCAGTATGTATTCAATTTTAGTATTTGCTTTTCTTCCAATTACTTTTGGTTCATTTCAAATTTTGGATATATAAAACATTTATGTGATGTCTAAATCAAAACTGTATAAAAAGGTAAATTCGATAGTCCTGCTTCTATCCTTACTCCAGATACTTCACCCCTATCCATTCCCAATTTTCATTAATTCCTAGTTAATTATTCAAAACTCATATAGGTATGAGTTAGGCAACACCCTAAAACTGATCTCATATGTCATTGTGGTTACTGCCCACACAATTTGAGTTGTATTACATACATATAGCATGGAATAAAAATAAACTCCCACCTGAATGATGACTAATCCACTGCAGAGAGACCATCTGAGTATTCAGAATTTTGCAGATCTGCTGGAGCTGAAATCATACCCAAGATTTTAAATTGTGATTATCCTGATGTGGTACACAAAACAATAAGCATCCTAAACTGAAATTAGGAAGCAACTTTTAATTTTTCTGGCAAGATATGCACTGAAAATGTACTAAATACTAGTTTCTGCTATTTTATACTTACAACACCGATTACCTTTATGTATTTGTTCGACCTATTTATTTTGTAACTTTCAGGGATTAGATTCCTACAATAAGAAAATGATAACCACAGTAAAAAATAAATAAGGAACATTAAGAGACATTTCAGAGGAAAATAAATTCACATGAAATTAAGAATAGAGACCTCTGCTCAGCAGTTAAGGTGCTTACCTAAAATGCCTAATGACCCAGATTCGATTTCCCAGTACCAACATAAAGCCAGCATTGCTCAAAGTGGTACACGCATCTGAAGTTCATTTGCAGTGGCTAAAGGTGCTGGTTCCCTCATAATCTTTCTCTCTCTCTCTCTCTCTCTCTCTCTCCTACCTCTGCCTCCCCAATGCTGGGATTAAAGGCATGTGCCACCATGCCTGGCTCATTTATATTTGATATATACAGTATACGTATAGCCCAAAAGTAATCTTATGCAATATTATTATATCTGAACTTGTTGTTTGCTTTTTGGTTGGTTTCTTAGTTTGTTTACAGTTCTGGGGATGCAAGCCAAAGCCTCTTACTGATACACATGGTTTAACCACTGAGTTAAATCTCCAGTCCTTCTATGCCTCTGTTTTTACTATGAACTATTCCATGAGGTGTAGAATTTTCCACTTGTGACATCATGTCATCACTCAGAAAGTTTTGGATTTTGGAGTATTTAAGATTTCAAATTCTCAACTTAAGAATGCTTAACCTATGTGTGGGAAAATATGCACATTAATATATAGTCAACAGGAATACAAATTGGCCTAAATTTCCAACTATAAAGTTATATAACACATATCAAAAGTTTACAAATATTCATACCTTTTAACTTAGTATATTCTACTTCCAGGAGTTTATCCAGAGGGAAAAAAGTCAAATTAAATATAACTGGTCATTATAGAGCTGTATTATATTGGCCAAAAACTGGAAATGATATCTCTATCAATTAAAAATTATTAAATTTTGGGGTGACTGAAACAATGTTAAATATAGACAGGAAACTAAAGTCAGTATAGTATGTTTCAAGTGCTGCTTACAACAAAGGAAGCATTTTACCAGGATAGCAAAAAGATTAGAAAGAAATACACCAATACAGTAAGGGGTACTGGTATATCAGTAATTTAATTCTTTATGGATTCTATAAGAAAATATATCTGCAGTGAAATGCTTTCCTCCTGATCTACATTCCTGAGAAATATACACATTTAACAAATCTTCTATGCAAAAATATATTTTCTAAATTGTTAACTCATATCTTAAAGCTATAACCTAAGTGTAAATTAAGGGGTGCTTAAATAAGTTTAATAAATTCAGACAAATTTGTATCTATATAGGAGTATATAATATGATAGAAATAACTAAATGGAAAAATAAGTATAGGGATGTAGTTGGTTATGTGAAGAAGAGGAAAAAACCCTTGGAGGAGTCATTGTTTTGCACTCTACTTGGAATAACCACAAAACCTCACAAATGTATGGACCTCTAAATATTTACTGATCCACAAACACAGTCAAGAGCTTCAAATCTCTAGAGGCCGATATGGAGCACTCTGGAGGACAGGAGAAAGTGACTAATTAAAGATCCACAGAATGTTAATTTTATACTAAATCTTGGTTATCTAAATAAAGCAGTGAACATACCGGTTCCATGGTGTCAGCAGGACTTTGAAGTGTATACAGGTGAACAATAATGTCCTTGAGATCTTGAGACATTCGTTTCAGCTCAGCATCTATATTTTTTTGCTAATTTGTAACTACAAAGGCAGGTAAAAGAAGAGATTACAAGATAAGTTTACTGTTATTGACATAAAAAGATGACACTGCTAACTGGATTTGTCTTATTTCCTCTAAACTCTCAGTGGACTTTCAGTTAGGAACAATGACACATTCTCACTGTAACCTTATTAGTACTATTCGAAGACTCCAGAGGCAAGACTTTTTTCACATTCGCAATTTTACTGTCAATTATTTATTTCTGGCTAATTCTCTGAAGAACTCTGAAGAAAAAATTTTGAGGCTGAAAAAAATACATGTCATAGGACATTTAGATATATAAAAACAAGGTAGTTTTAGCAACATTCAATAAAGGTTGAGGCTTCTTCATTGATAGGGAATACATAAATTTCAAAGCAAAACTTTATATGAATATACTTTACTAAGCAACAACACATGTTTTGAGGAATGAATTTTGTAATAATGAAAGGTAGAGAGGGGGGCTGGAGAGATGTTTAAGTGTTTAAGGCGCTTGCCTGCAAAGCCTAATGACTCAGGTTCAATTCCCCAGTACCTATGTAAAGCCAGATACAGAAAATAGCACATGCATTTGGAGTTTGTTTGCAGTGGCTAGAAGCCCTAGTGTGTTGATACTCTGGTTGCAAATAAATTATATGTATACAGCATATATATAATAAACTATAATTAAATTATATATGCTGTTTATGAGAGAGATTTATCCTCATTATTCAATATGTTTTTTAAAATGTAAGTAGTCAGGTGTGATAGCATATGCCTTTAATACCAGCACTAGAGAGGCAGAGGTAGCAGGGTCTCTGTGGGTTCGAGTCCTGCCTGGGACTACAGAGTAAGTTCCAGGTTAGACTGGGATAGAGTGAGACCCTACCTCAAAAAACCAACAACAATAAAAAGTATATAAGTAGCTAGAGAATTTTCAACATTAGTATCTTTAAAAATTAAAAGACTCAAGTAGATTTCTTGGTATATATATTTCTTGCTCTGTGCCAAAGCACTTATAAGTAATTGTTTGCTAAATTGTTGAAGATTCTGGTGAATTTTATTACAATATAAATCTGACTACAAAAGAGTGATTGAAAAGAAATTCATGTTTCAATGATTTCTTCAAACTAAAATTAGGATATTATGACCAAAACATGTAATCTTTTATTTTGAAATAAAATGATAGAATGAAGCCATCATGGTGGCACATGCCTATAATCACAGCACTTGAGAAACAGAGTCAGAAAGATGAAGAGTTCAAGGCTAATCTTGGCAACAAAGAGTTTTAGGCCATCCAGGAATATATGAAACTTTTTTTTAAAAGAGAGCGAACTCACAGAAAACATGTTAAAGTAAAGAAAAGAAAATGAAGAAGATAGGACATATGGAGGGACAGGAGAGAGCAAAGAAAAAAAAAACCAAAAAACAAAGGCTTAAACATAAAAGCAGAAACCAAACAAGGATCAGTACACATTAGCTGTACTAAAACCATATTTACTGTCCCTGAGAAAAGTTAACTTGAAAACCTGAAACAGATAAGCTCAGCAACAGATCTCTTGCAAAAGTTCAGCTGGGCACAGTGATGTGTGCTTACAGTTTCAGCTACTCAGAATGCTGATGAAGGATCACTTGAGCCCAGGAGTTTGAGACCAGCCTGGCAACAGGGTAAGATCTGATCTCAAAAGCCAAACTAAAACAAAAAAGCTCTATCTCAACACTAATAAGCCACTGATAAAATGAATCTAGATTAATCTCAATTTAGATTATATAGTCCATTCATATAATGTAGGAATATTGACCATGAACTGACAGAAGATAAAGACTGAATAGTACACAGAGAAAATACACATAGCCTGAGACATTGATAAAATCATTTGAAAACTGAACTATTTTTCCCTAGATCAAGGAATTGTTTTTGAATAGCAAATAATGTATTGCAAAAGTAATTGTGTGGGTATTAGGTTTAGAAGAGTCAATATAAACAGGAGACCATAATTATTCCACAATACTATGACACCACACATATACCATTTGTATTTCTAATTCAAGAAAAAAAAATGACAAGCATAAAAACTTTATAGTGGACAAGCATGGGCTTCAGATTAGTAACAGTATACAAATGCTATAAAAGAAATTGCCAGAAAGATTTTATTCCCAGGCATCAAGAAAAGAAAAACAGAAAACTATCAAACTAGTTGATAAGTACCAACTATAAGAACCTATCCTTTTCTACCAATATTTATTTGTTTTTGATTCAACTTATCCCTCCTTCTTATAATATTCTTATAGCAGGTAAACTCGGCCCCATTCCTTAATTTTTTTCAGTTACTTACATTATCTCATACTCCTTATCTAGGTACAGCAGATTAAAAGGCCCATTCTGTTCCCTCAAAAACTCCACTAAAGGAGTCAACAGATATTCTAGTTCCTTCTGCTGTGACAGGATAAATTCCAATTCTTGCTCCAACCTAAATAAAAACAAACCAACAGAAGTTCAGATGAAAGTTATTTGGAGTGACAAATGAAATGTCAAACAAGGAGAAAAACTGAGCAAAAATACTTTCAGTCTTTCAATCAAAGAAGTTTAAGTTTCTACCTTTTCTGATCCAGTTTCACTTTTTCCACTTCTTTATGTAAAAGATTAATCTTTAAAGATAAATAAAAAAAATAATATAAATAGTTGAGTTTACTCAATAATTTCAGAACAATATAAATTTTCTCAAATATATCACAAGTCTGAAATTTTTCCAAATTCAGGGCACTTATTATGTAAGGAAAATACTTTTAAGCAGCTCGTAAATTTTATAAGAGAAAACTTGCCACAAAATAGAAGTCTATTATCTTCTGTTCATTTGAAAATACCTTTACAATGCAGTAAATTAATGATAATATCTTCTTACCTCCTCACTATTCTCAATCAGTATATGGTTCCAAGCATTGACTTGAGTGGCCTGGTAAAGAAAGTGTTTTTGTTGTTCTTGTAGGTTAAAGCTCCATTTGTTCATCATTCTATCCAGCTGACCATATGTCATCACAGGAGTAATGATTGAACTAAAAAATAAAATGGAGACACTATGATCATATTCTAAAACAACAAAGGAAGACTATGAGGAAAAACCTATGAGGGTATTCAAATGTCTACTTTCAAATAAAACCAAAATAGGGAAAGATGATTTTTAAAACAATCATTTAAAAATCTCTAGGAATTATCTAAGGAAATACAGAAAATTCTCATTAAGAAGTTTACTCAATCACAGTAAAAACGCCTGCAATCTGTCTCTTTCTACCTTCTATGTCAGCTCAGCATGAATGGAAACATTTTTCATGGTGGGTGTGGTAAAAAAAAAAGATAGGACTCTCTTTCCTCCTACTCACTCACTTCGAGATAGCATTTACAAAATATGGGCACCCTATCCATGAGGAAACACGAGGAAATCCACTTCCCCCAACAGATGATATTGAAAAGGCCAAGCATCAGCTAATCTTTGATTTCTTGACCAAGAAAGTCAGTCCATACTCTGATCAGCAAACTCATTGGAAAGGTAATTGGTAATTCCTTACTTGGCAGAAGCAAGTAACATTTTAATTCTTTGAAAGAGTACTGATGGTGGCATATAGAGACAAGCTAAACCTAAACCTGTACTCAAAACCTACAAGACTTATAAAGGCAATGCTAAGGTATTAGACTTCACCCTTTGCTCTGGTGTCACTGGAACCCAGTAGAGAACTAACCTCATGGTCTACTTGACCTCAGGAACAATGAACAAGGCAACAAAAGTTTGGATCATTAAGAACTCTACTCTGGGGACCAAAAAGGGGAGTTTGAGTTCTATAATCACTGGCAAAAGAATAATTAAAGGAGACAGGAAAAAGAAGGACTAGGCAGCACTCTGCCCCTTCTTCTATGAGTCTTGCTTTAGCAGCGCTTAGTACAGAACCAAGCCTCCATGACAATCCAGCATCAGTGAAATCAAAAGAGATGATAGGGAAGCAGAGTAGTTGACAGCTGTTTCCTCCGTCAGTTACTATCAGTGAAATTTTTCTGCCAGTTGAAATTCTGCCTATACATGTATCAACTAAGCAGAGTCAGTTCATCACTTGCCCTTGATCTGGGTGCTCTGTGGTCCATATGGGAACAGAACTTATATCCCCACTAGGAGGCAGCAAAGTGGTGCAATGCAGTGCCCCAGTTTCATGAGGAATGAATCAGTAGAGCTAAGAAAGTTGCCAAACTTCCACACTACTCATGTGCATTGAAGCAATATGAGTCAGTGCTCCATTTTTGCTAGGGTTGAGGCAAGGTCCAGTGGGAAGCTAAACATATAAATACTCCAATCCTTTGCACTATCTCTCAACCAAGGGACTACCTAATGAAAAGAAAGGAGATAACTCTTCTGACATAAGACAAAATGTCCAGGACACAATAAAAATTATCATATCAAGAACTAAGGAAAACACCACTCAAAAAAGAAAAGGCTATTAAACTAGATACCTGCACGAAAAGGTATCACATGTTAGAATTATCTGAAAACCACAAAAAATTTTGAATAACCAAAATTATTCTCTTGAAGTAAATAAAAAAAACAGAAAAAAAATCCTCAGCAAAGTGATAGAAGTTATAAAAAAACAAGTAAATATATGAACCTGAAACAATTTAAATAACAAGCTCGTTTGAAGGGTTTAATACTAGAAAGGAACATCATGATAGAGAGTACAATCAGTTAACTCAAAGACAGGCAATTAAAACGTACAGCACAAAAAGGAGAAAATAGAAAGAAATTAATAAAGCCTCAAGGACCTAGAGGGAAATAATAAATGAGATAACATTCACACAGTTAGAGTTCAAGAAAGACAGAAAAGAGAATGAGCTTGAAAATTACTTAGAAAAACTGTTTAAAACTCCCCAAATTTGGCAAAAGAAATAAGTCTACAGATTCAAGAAGCTGAAGAAACCTAAATAGGATAGCTCAAAGAAATCCATGGTAAGACACAAAGTAAACATCTGAGAACTAAAGGGAAATGTAAAAACATTATAAGCAGCTAGACAGGGAAACTGCATTACTTAAAAGAGAAGACCAATCTGAATAATAATTGATTTCTCATCCTAAACAATCTTATCCACAGGAAGTAACACATCATTTACTAAGCAGTGAGAGAAAAAACAATGCTGACAATGATTTCTATATCTGGTTAAATGTTCTTCAGAAGTGAAGAAGAAATAAAGTTATTTCACAAAAAGTGAAAATAAGGTAATTTGTTGCCAACACGCTTACCTTTGAAGGTTAGCTAAATAGAAACACAATGAAAAAAGACTTGGAAAGTCATAAAAAGGAAAGAAGAACATCAAACTATGTAAAAGATTATATGGTATTCAACTTCTCATGTATTTGATGGAGGAAACAAGAAGTATAACCTTCGGTGATGTTATATTCAATGTACATAGAATAAATACTTGAGACAATAATCCTTTAAAGGCAAAGTTGGTAAAGGTAACTAAATAAAAGGTTTCTACACCACTCAAAGTGATATCAATATGATACATTTTTTGTAAATTATGCATGTATTACTTAATACCTTGAGCAAGGAAAAACTATAAAAAGTAACATATTCAAAAGTGTCATAAATAGAACAATTTGGAACTGAAAGAAATTCTCCAGCAACCCACAGGGCAGTTAAAATAAAAGAAAAACACACAAAAAATAAAAAGAAACAATAAAATAACTAAATATAGACTAGCATTGTAATATTTAATAACTACTTTAAATGTAACTATGCTGAAAATGTCAATTAAAAGGCAGTGCTTAGTAGAAGGGATAAAAATGATCCAACAATATGTGGTCTATGAAAAACAGTTCAAAAATAAGGACATAGATAGGTTGTAAGTAAAAGAATGGGAAAAGATATAAAATTGGCTTTTAAAAAGAAATGGTTATGGTGGTATCAGATAAAGTAGACTATGAACAAAGAAAATTACCAGATTCAAATGTATACGTTATATAATGATAAAGTAATCACAGGCCTCCGAAGGCTAATAATCTTAAATGTGTATGCAACCAAACAACAAAGCCACGGAATTCATGAAGAAAAGCAGAAAGGTGAATTAGTTGAGGGTAGGAAGGGACTAACAAGAGGAGGAGATGGGGAATAGGGAAGATGGAGTCATTAAGAGAAAGTTCTTAACCGCTAAGCCACTTCTTCAGCCCTAAGAGAAAGTTCTAATTGAATATAAAAGGTTCCTTATAAGCTCGTGTATTTGAATACTTGGTTCCCCAATACATTAGTGCTGTCTGGGAAGTTTGTGGGACCTTTAGGAGGTGGGGTTTTACAAAAAGAAGTGGGTCACTGGGTGTGGACCATGATGTTTTATAACCTGACCTCACTTGCTATTTTTTCACTATTTCCTCCCTAAAGATATGATGAGGTGACTAGCTGGTGTCTTGCTTTGCCATACCTTCCTTGCCAAGATAGAATATACCTTTGGGAACTGTAAGTCAAAATCAACTCTTTCCTTCCATAAGTTGTTCTGGTCAGATATATGTTTACAGCAACAAAGAAGTAACTGATACATAATATTTATGAAAATACCCATTTCCTTGTATTTTGGTTACCTAAAATAAATAAGAACAAAGGGCATTGGAATTTTCTACAAAGAAAACTTGATAAAGTGAGGCCTAAGACAAATGTGCAGCTATGGTTGGGAACTTCAAAAAGCTACTCTCCAGGGGTGAAAGAATTGTTATCCTGAAAAGCAGCAAGGACCTATGAAAACACAGTGAAGTAATAGGAAGACAGCAGACACATGCAGAGCAATCCACCCAAGAGAAGAAAACAAAAACCACATAAAACCAGAAACACAAAATGAATGGTGCCTGCATCTGGAGTTCCTTTGCAGTGGCAAGAGGCATTGGTAAACCCATTCATATTCTCTCTCTGTGTGTCTCTCTCTGTCTCTCCTTGAAAATAAATGAAAATATTTTTAAAAAAATAAATTTGACGACTAAAACAAATGGGTAATTTCCTTTAAGAACACAAAGATTTATCGATGTGAACTAAACATCCTGACTGGTTCTAGATTCATTAAATAAGCTGATGTCTAATAGATCAAGAATATAAGAATAATCTCAGCCCAAAAGTTTTCACTGATTAATTGTGCCAACATTTAATGAATATGAACATCAACTTTGTAAAATTTCTTTTAGAAAACAGGAGATAGCAGAATCCTGTCTTGTTTTGGGGACCTCATGGGTCACTTTGGTCAACAGCTCAGTGAGGGAAGGAGCTAGTGACTTGGCTAGGATCCTGTTGCTGAAGAAACCACAGATAGCCATCTATCAGCATCAAGGGACCCTCGAGGTCCAGAATGATAACCATCCACCAGAAGGTAATTAGTGCAGTGCTGGAAGGCACTGTATAAACTGTCAGGGGAAGCTGGTCAAAGATAGTTGGAGTAAACAGAGACCACAGATATGAAGCGCAGTCTGCCTCCATGAGTAGGCTGAACACACTTCCTACTGGGAGAGGACAGTGAACCAAAAAATCAGCACTTGTGCAGTGGAGGAGCCAAAGCCTAGTGGAGGCAATCAACAGCTTTTAATTCGGCCAAGTAATCCACTCAGTGACAAGGAGCCCTTGACTGAAATTGGGGACTCAGGGCGAAATAAATTGGGAACCAAAATCTTGGGACCCCAAAGAGAAATTCACTTTACAAGTGATTTACAAAGAGGCTACTCACAATAGAATCTAGCCAATTCAGAAATGTGTATCTCAGTTAACCTATACTGATCTCACTCTCAGATGGAGATTCTGTTTGTATTTTTCAGAAGGCAGCCAGAGAGCTGTGGTCTTTCCAACCCAACCAATGAGACACAGGCCCATAGATGACATCCTGGGAAGAGATGAGCCACCCCAGATCTACCATGGAGGATGCATATGGAACCCTGCAGAGAGTGGTGTGATAAGCAAGAGACCTATAACCACAGCCAATCAGTCAACCCAGGATAAGCCAGCAAGACATACACCAACGATTTTCAACACAACCTAAAGCAGAAGTACAGAGGCCCCTAAGACCTCAACAATAAAGCAGCCTTAATACTCACCCACCATGACTCAGGGAACTGAGCGGAAGAGGGGGCGGAAAGATTGTAAGTGGCATGGTGGGATAAAACTCCCAGAGACATCGCCCCCCCTTAGTAACAACATACAAAGGGGGGGTGGAACCAGGTTGACTCCTAGGCTATCCATAACCTCCTACCCCATGGACTGAGACGGTATGCTCATGTAGGAGGATACCCAGCTGATTGTGGCCATGGAAGAGTGAAATTGGGGAATTGGGGACAACAACACATTATTTGCTCATTAAGTGTGTTTAATTATGGATAACAAAGAAATAAAGCAACAATAATAACAAAGAAAATAGAAGATAAAAATACTTCCCAGATCATTTTATTAAGCCAACATTATTCTAATATCAAAAGTAAAAGGAGGAAAAAAACTATGGACCAATATCTCTCAAGAACACAAAGTCCTCAAAATACTAGCAAACCAAAATCAAATCAATATATATATAATACACATACACACATTATACCATGACAAAACATAGTAAATGCACACACACAGAAAATAAAACATTATATCATAATCAAACAGTATTTATTCAACATAAGACAAACTAGTTGAACAGCTAAAAAAATCAATCCATAATAATCTTCCATCTCATCAAGATAAAGAAAAAAAATCTTAAAAGTTTCTATCAAATAGCCAGGTGTGGTGGCGCACGCCTTTAATCCCAGCACTCGGGAGGCAGAGGTAGGAGGATTGCCGTGAGTTCAAGGCCACCCTGAGACTACATAGTGAATTCCAGAACAGCCTGGACTAGAGCGAGACCCTACCTCAAAAAACCAAAAAAAAAAAAAAGTTTCTATCAAATAAAACCAAAAAAGACTTTGAAAAATATGCCCAATTTATTTTTGAAAATGCTACAAATATTCCAGGCACAGAGATCTCTAGTGCCAGCTACTCAGGAAGCTGAGACAGGAGGATCATTCAAGCTCAGACTTTCAATGTCTGCCTGAGAAACACAGTGATACCCAAATGCAATAAAAAGGAACAAAGGCAATTCAGTGGAGGAAGGCAGCCTTTCAATAAATGATGCTAGAAACGCTGAATGTCTACAGGGAAAAATAGCTATAATATAAACATCACATCTCATACATAAATTAACTCCAAATGGATCAGAAGCTAAAATATAAAACATTTAGATAAAAAACATCAGAGAAAAACTTTGGGATTAAGAACTAAATAAAGTATACTCTTATAATTGACGCTAAAAGCACAACTCATTTAAGGAAAATTGATAAATCACAGCTCATCAATTAAGTTTTTGTTTAGCAAAAAGATTATATTAAGAGAATGAAAAGACAAGTTTTAGTGTTAGAGAATTTGCTTACAAACCACATATCTGAAAAAGAACTGGTGTCTAGAATAAATAATAAACTCTCAAATATATAACAATAAATACCAACTAAGCAGAGAATGGAAAAAAGATGAGAACAGAAACTTCACCAATGATGACATAATAATGGTTTAAAAAACACTTGCAAATTTGCTCAACATCAGTAGTCATCAGGGAAATATAAGTTCAAGCCACAATAAGATACCATGTCATACCTATCAGAAGAGTGACAAAAAATAATCACATCACCACAACTTGGATCACCCACACAATGCTCAAAGGCACAGACACTGTAGAAAAGAATTTGACACTTAAAAATTTAACGTACAGATATAATACCAATCACTAATTGCATACTTAGGCATATGTCCCAGATACATGGAACTAGGTTCACAAAAATACATGTATACAGATCTATTCATACTAGCGCTACTCATAATAACAAGAACTGTGAATAACCTAGATGTCTATCAATAGGTGGAATGATTAAACAAGCCATGGCACAGTATTACTCAGAAATAAGAGAGTTGGAGAGATTGCTCAGTGGTTAAGGCACTTACCTAGAAAGCAGAAGGACATGAGTTAAATTCCCCAGTACCCATGTAAAGCCAGATGCACTAGGTGGCACATGCATCTGTTTGCAGTGGCTGGAGACCCTGGCATGCCTATTCTCATTCTTTCTCTCTCTCTACCTCCCTCCCCCTCTTTCTCTCTGTCTGTCTGTCTCTGTCTTGTTCTCTCTCCCTCACTCTCTCAAACAAACAAACAAACAAATAAATAAATAAAATATTTAAAAGAAATAAAAAGAAAAAAAATTGGGTTAATTTCAAGGAATGGAAAAAGAATCCTCAAGAGATACATATGGATGACTCCATTTATATATCATTCTTGAAAAGTTGTAATTATAGAAAAAACACAAATTAATTATTTTCCCAGGTTAGGGAAAGAGGAGGAAGTATTGAGTGTGATCACAGAAGGGCAACAGGAGGAATCCTTGTGGTAAACTCTTCTGTAATTTGACTGCATTGATGTCAACATCCTAGTTTTGGTTCTAAAATAGAGTAATACAAGATACTGTCACTGTAGTTAGCAATGCTAAGGAACAACAGGATGTTTTATATAAGAATATAGGCTCTAGGGTTTTACTGCCTGAATTCTTATCCTGGCACAATCATTACAAAATACATAACCATGAGAAAATTATCCAATCTCTATGTGTTCCAGTCTTCTCTTGTATAAAAGAGAAACAAATTAGTGTCTGTTCAAGGACCTCAATATAAGACCTCAAACTCTAAAATGAATGGAAGACAAAATAGGCAGAACACTCCAAGATATAAATGCAGGAAAGGACTTTTTCAACAAGACCTGACTAGCCCAGTCAATTAGACAAACACTCAACCACTGGGATCTCATGAAACTCAAAAGCAAACAGATAAGCAAACCGATAAGCAAACCATCAATAGAGTCAATAGGCAACCTACAGAATGGGAGAAAATCTTTGCTAGCTATACATTCTGACAGAAGTCTATTATCTAGAACTCATAAAGAACTCAAAAAACTAACCAATAAAAAAATCAAGCAACCCACTAAAAATGCAGAAGGGAATTGAACAGAGAAAGAACTTAAAATCTCTAAAAAACACTCAATGAATTGTTCAACATCACTACCAGGGAAATACAAATTAAAATGACTTTGAGATACCATCTCAGCCCAGTCAGAATGGCAATCATCAAAAGATCAAATGACAATAAATGCTGGCAGGGATGTGGAGAAAGAGGAACACTAATTCATCGATGGTGGGAATGTAAACTTGTACAACCACTATGGAAATCAATATGGAGACTCCTTAAAAAGACTAAATTGAAGCTACCAACTGACCCAACTATTCCTCTTCTGAGTATCTACCCTAAAGGCTTTACTCTCAATACAGAGAGAGAGACATTTGCACAACTATGTTTGTAGCTGCTCAATTCACAATAGCTAAGCATTGGAGTCAACACAGATGCCCATTTCTGGATAAATGGATAACAATGTGTTGGTACATATACAGTAAGGAAAAATGACATAATGAAATTTACAGGATAATGGGTGGACTTGGAACAGATCATACTCAGTGAATTCACACAAGCACAAAAAGACAAATGCAGCAAGTTCTCTCTTATATGTGGTTCCTAACCTGGTACACTTGACAAGCAACTTGATAGACAGATAATAGGGAGTGAAAGGATTTTGGGGGGGAGGAACAGGGTGAGGGGCAGAGGGAATGGGAGGGAGGTTGGGAGGAGTTACACAAAAACTAAGGCCAGCATGAATTAGTATTATAGACACCTTTCTCATGGATAGCAAACTAAAAGATATAGCCCTCAATAGGAGTGAGGTGGGTCGCCTGGGCAGAAGGTCCTGGAGAAGGCAGGAGGAAATCTAATCCTAAAATCATGGGCTATGGTTTGAAATTCCCAGTACCAGAAATGGGTTATACTCCACAGTGAGTTGTTGGTCAGAAAGACCTATGAGGTACCCAAAACAAGGCAGGTGTCTGTCAAAGAATTTGATTACCTGCCAGAGCTAAAAGGTAAGACCCTATTGCTGAAAACACGGCAAGCTATTAACACTGGACTGCATGAGATCATTTAGGAATTTAGAAGGAAGCCAGCTTCCTGGTGGCAAGCTCTCATAGTGCTGGATAGTGTTACAGGAGCTTCTGGGGGAAAATAGTCACCAATGTCGTGAACAAGCAGGGGAATCCTGCTAGATACAAAATCAATCACAGCCAGACAAGATTTACAAACTTGTGCAAAAGTGGCACTCAGCCTATGTGGGTAACCAATGGCCCTCTGGGTAAAAAGCCCACTCAATGGGAAGGAACCAAGTCAGCGTTGTGAAGATTAAATGATAAGATGATTTTAAAGCTTTTTCATCTTACTAGACATATAACAATTGTATAATGTATGGTAGCTATTATTATTACTAGTTTTGCAGTAGTATTAAGAAGGCTGTTAATTGTTTCTGAGCTGCAAAAAATCATGTGCTATTTTCTCAACTTATTTATCTCCAACTTTCAAATACTATTCTAAAGTTACATAAGCAAATTAAGCCTTTATGTGATAAAACAAGACACACAAATTTTCAAATAAATAGACTTACTTAACAGTCATAGTAACAGGTAGAGAAGAAACACTGACTAAGCCAGTGTTATTAATCCAAGGCGATGTCAATGGTCTTAGGTACTGGTTAAAGTCACTGGTGATTGTGGTAGTGGTGTTGGTGGTAACCGTGGTAGTGGTGGTTGTTGAAGTTGTAGCTGAAAAATAAAATATATGATGTTAGTAAGAAATGAGACACTTGCTTCTGTTAAGTCTCAGTCATCCAAGATAAAAAAAAATAATGGAAGCCTTTAATCCCAGCATTCGGAAGGCAGAGGTAGGAAGATCACCATGAATTTCAGCCCACCCTGAGTCTACATAGTGAATTCCACGTCAGCCTTGGCTAAAGTGAGACTCTACCTTGAAAACAGAACAAAAAAAAAATGGAGAGTTACTTGTTAAAATGTAGATTTGAAATAGAAGCTGTGGATTTGAACATAGCCCTGGTGCAATGTGAGTGATATATGGCAGATCAGATATTTGGACTAACCATGTTGAAAATGAAAACTGGATAGATTACTAAAATGTGAAATAGAATTTAGCCAGCCCTTTAACTATTAAAGGAATTCAATCATTCCTCAAAACTCCATGAATATTTAAGACTCCAGACCTAGATGGCCTCATTGGTAAGTTCTACTAAACTTTCACTGAAAAAAATAATTGCAATTTACTCAAAAGTCTCAACACATGTTTTGCATAAAACATGATTGTATCTGTGTAATTAATTACTACAAGTGAAATTGCTAGATCAATGGGTTGGCATGCTTAAAATTTAATGTCTTGTGAAAGTAACATACAAAATGATTTCGACATATGTTCCTATATATAGAGGAATACCCATTTGCCTACATCACAAGTAACATTAGGTGTACATCTTAGCAAACCTCATAAACAAAGGCTCTCAAAGTTTTATTAACGCCCAGACCAGTTTCATCTTTTTTTTTTAGTTTTCCACTTCTAGAATGCCATGCTGTCTTATAGATGAAATCCTGAATATACTTAAGAGTATATCTTAAATTCTTTATTTCCTGTGTGTATTGCTTAATTCCAGTTATAGTTTTCTTCTGTCTTTCTGAATTTAAAGAAACTGTGGTTGGTACGAATTGAGAATTTTTTTTTGTTTCTTCTTTTTGGTTCTATTTTAAACGTTGTTAAAATTAAATGCTATATCAGTAACATGAAATTTAACATGTACACAACTTTTATGATAGCCTTATTTTTTCAGTTGGCAATATATTCAGGTTAATAGTCGTACTACATAAATACAGAAATCATGGTGCCTGCTGAGGGAACAGAATAAGGCTCCCATTCTGTATTTTAGATAACTCTGTTGGCTTCTGCTTCACAGTTGACTGGGCCAAGGATGGGCATGTGAAATACAAGAAGCCATCTCATTCAGAGATGAGTCAGAATCTTATTTTCAAAAATTGATCACTATGGATAGTCCAATTCTATGTAGAAATATTTAAATACAGAAATGGCATCAGATGGTGTATTAGTCAGGGTTCTCTAGAAGGAACAGAGTTGATAGAATGGATATATATAAAAAAGGAATTTACTGAGACAGCTTACGGCAGTCCAATAGTAGCAGTCTGTAGGCCCACAGGTAAGGAACCAGTAGCTGTTCAGTCCACATAGATGGATGTCTCAGCAGTCCCAATCCAGCTCAAAAGGCCTGATGAATCCCTGGGGAGCGGCTGCTCTTCAGTCCACGATGTGAGGCCGAGGAAACTGTGTTCCGAGTGCAAGTCACGAACCAGCACCAGCAGCCGGGGGAGGAAGGAAGAAGCATCTCCTT
This sequence comes from Zapus hudsonius, assembly GCA_004024765.1. NCBI lineage: Eukaryota > Metazoa > Chordata > Mammalia > Rodentia > Dipodidae > Zapus > Zapus hudsonius. The sequence goes on from PVHP010014862.1 coordinate 24,452, forward strand.
CCCCTTAAGTTTCCTTATATTAGTGTCCTTCTGGAAGGCCCACCCAGGATTACTATGGATTAGCTCAAATTGACAAGCTTAACCATCACAAGTCTTCTCCAAATCCCAAAAGGGATTTTCAATCCTTTCTGCAGGCAAGCTCAGGGATCCACCCAAGATTATTATGGATTAGCTCAAGTTGACAAACTTAACCATCACAGATGGGAAGAATGGACAGAAATTGGGAAATACCTCCAAAAATGTAGAAGCAACCACACTGTGGGTAGAAGACTTAAAATGACCAATAGAGGAAGGACATAAAGTAAAATAAAGGTGTCAAAGTTAAGAATAAGGTAAAATGGGGAGAGCAAAAAGATAAATAAACCAATAATTTTTTAAAGAAAAAATGTTAAGTAAATGGAAAGTAATTGAATTAAGTGTATGCAATATTTGATGTAAACAGTCCCTAAGGCTGCCATATGAACAATTCTGGAGGTTCAGTTTCCTTGAGGTCATAGTGTCACACAAAGTCTCTACTAAATTTTCCTAAGATTCATTTTTTCCTTTTCATGGAAGAATCCACATAGTGCCAGCTCCTTTTCGGGGTGAAATGAGCAGCACAGAGGAAGACTATGCCTAACCACTAAGTATTTCTGGGTTCATTATCAATAAGAACACTGGAGAGATTAAAGATTGGATCCTGGGAGGTGTTCTTTATACCCACATGTCATTATATTCTTCACCTGAGAATAAAAATCTTATCTCAAAGGAACTCTTTCCCTGGAAATGATGAAAATGAATTCTATCACAGGTTCTGCTTTATTGATTCGTTCACTGGAACACTAGTTCATTCAAGAAAGAACAAATTTAGAGTATAACTTGTAAAAAGAGCATCGCTTCATCCAGAGATTTCCTAATGAAGTTAACTGGATTTTCCAACATGGCTAGATATACCAAGATGTATATGTAAGAGAAACCAGTAAATTGTAGGATTGGGAATACAACAGTATTATACCATTTTTATAAAACATAATTTAATGGATGTTTTATATTCAGGAGATAAAATCTGGAAAGAAACAACAAACTTTCTTTCTAGAGGAACACACACACACACTATATATATATATATATATATATATATATGTATATATATAAAACAAAAAAAAACAAGCATCATCACTATCTCTAAAAATATGGCTAGAGAAAATAAAATTTATTTATTTCCCAAAGATGTTGACTGATACTTTACAGAATAAATGCCTGTCATGCTAAATATTAAGTTATCTTGAGTCCTATAAAAATGGTATGATAATTTTAATCATATAGTATTTTTCTTTAATGCTATTTTAAAGGCATATTAGCTTTGAAATATTCAAATAACAATAAACTTAAAATGAATACATAAATACCTAATAGATTTGGGAATGAAGGTTCTATCATAGTATGATTTTTTTTAAGTTACAATTTTGATACAGGAATATCCAACTGGCAGCTTGTCAACTCCATGTGGCTACATGTGGCCAAGGATATCTATGAACACAGCCAAATACAAAATTGTAAACTTAAAACACTATATTTTTGTGTGATTTTTTGTAACTCAATCAACAAGTTCTTGAATGTGAGCTTTGTAGAAAACAATGATAGTATACAATATCAAAAAGTTGAGCCTTCCTGGAACCATTTAATAGTCAGTGAACAATCTTTTAAAAATATTTTTGAAATTGACATGCAAATTTGTGGGTTTTACTATGGCATTTCATCCATATAAGATATTACACTCCCAGCCCTCACTGCCCTCCCCCCCAGCTCTAGCTTTTCCCCTTTCTGCATCCATACAGTACACCTCTTCTGGACATGCACCATCTGTAAGTTATTTATAATCACTGTTTATTAAATTTTTATTTACACTTAAATAAACTTTATTCTAACTGTTAAAAAATCACTATATGAAATAGCAAAATTAAAATTTTTTAAAAGAAAAATATAGATTAATGGTGATCTATAGCTGAGGGATCTTACTGGGATATTGGCAATGTTCCAAAACTAGACACAGTGATGGATACACAATTTGTAAAATTAAGTAAAAAAATCACTAAATTGTACTCTTAAAGTAAGTTAATTAAGAGAGACTCAAATATATCTCATTAGATATATATCTCATCTCAAACATTATATACCCTCAAAATATTTATATATAATGTAATATATAAACATAATATATATATCATTATATATATATATATATCATCTCAATGAGACATATTTAACCAAGGTTCAGAGAAAACTTCAGAAGAGATGAGGGAAGACTATATGACTCAGAAGATGAGTAGAAGTGCTTTGGAATTCTGTTTTCCAAACATGAATTGGCTGTTACATTCATGACTGTCATTACCTTCAGAAGACTGGCACAATATTGGACCCATCAATATTTTGACATGGAGGATGGAGAAGGGCAAAAAAATGACATCAAAATAAAAGAGTCTAAAATGAAATATAGAAAAACCAGTATTTGTAAAACGATGAGAATGTTTAGATTTTTGTTGGTCAATGGATGAACTTTTTTATGAAGGAAATATTTTTAAAAGTGTAAGCAGGATAGATGAGGATGATCTTAATATTACTCAAAGATAGATTGAAATGAATATCTGTTTTTTAAAGGTACAGAAAAGTCAATTGAATCTTCTTTTATAATCTAAAAGAGCTACTATGTATTTTCTTGGGTCCCTGTACAGAGGTGAAGTCCTTTTATGACAACAGGAGAGAAAGCAGAGTTCAGTATCTATGGATGAAGTTCCAGGAATGTCCAGGGATATGAGGTGATGCCCAAAGATCATTTTAAGCTACACAGTGATGCGTCTGGTCACCCAGAGCCTCACTACATGCTCTTATCCTCCTGGTCTGGCTGTGTGCTATGATCTGTCTGGGGTTCTAACTAACCCAGGCTCCCTTGAACTTTGGGGCAATACTTCATCTTTCTCAGTGATTTTATATATCATTAAAATTTAAACATTTTATTTTATGTTTTAAAATAGCTGAATTAAGTTACTCTCTTAATAATTTTTTATTTGAAAGGTTCCCCCCCAAAATGTCAAAGAATGAAATTAGAAAAACAGATAAAGATGTAAAATTGTTTGCAGGAAAATGGATGCAAATGTAGGAAATCATACTGAACAATTTAAGCCAGTCCCAGAAAAACAAATATCATGTTTTCTAAGAAATACCCAGATTTTATATAGGTATATAAAAATCATGTATGTATATATAACATGAACATGGAAGCCAAACTGTATAGGGGTAGAAAAGAGACTAATGGGAAATAGAAAAGGAGAAGGAAAGAAGAATGAAGGGAGTATATTCAACACACAATATATATCTGTATGGAAATATTTTTCTGTAGCACAGTATCCTGTACAACAATATATACAATGAAAATTTTAATTTTTTAATAAAAGATATTTTAAATTTTCAAAAAAATATTTATTTATTTGGAGAGAGAGAGGGGTGCATGCCAGGCCAGTACAAAGGAGCTCCTGATGCATGCACCACTTTGTGCATCTGACTTTATGTAGGTGGTACTGGGGAATCCAATTCTGTTCCTTAGGCTTTACAGGCAAGTGCCTTAACAGCTGAGCAATCTCTTCAGAACTAAAATAAATTAATCTCAAGATATGTAAATCATAACTTATTAAAGGTTATGAAAATATACTTGGGGTTGGGTAAATAGCTCAATTGGTGTAGTGCTTGTGTAGCAAGACTGAGGGTCTGAAGTTGGATCCCTAGCACCCATGTAAAATGGTGGGTATGGTGGCACAAATATAATCTCAGCACTGGGGAGGCAGAAATGAAGACCTTTGGGGCTTACTGAGTTAGGTCCAGGCCAAAGAGAGACCCTGTTTCAAAGGATGTGGAAAGAATTTCTGAGGATGGCATTTAAGGTTGTCTTATGCTACACACACACACACACACACACACACACACACACACACACACACACACACACACTGCATGCACATCTGCATGTGTGAATATGCATGAACACATGCACACACATATATAAAAATAAAAATACTTGATGTCTTTTTATTTGTTAGACAGAAATATCAGAGGCAAGAATCAGAGAAAACCTGTCAAAAGTCAGAGGCAGGTCTTTCCTGAACATCAGGTGTCTTCTATCACTCCTTCCCATTTTCAGACTGCCTAAGCAGTGAGCCCTAGTAATTGTTCAGTCTCCACCCCCACAGGAGCATCTGACCACTCCCATATTTTTACATGGGTGGTGGGTATCAAATTCAGGCCTTTCAGGTCCTCTCAGGTATCCATGCTTGCACAGCAAGCACTCTTACCCAGTGAGACAATTCCCCATCCCCTATTTGTTTTTATTGAGGCTGGTTTCACCATGTAGATCAGGCTGGCCTCCTGCTCAGACTTCTAAATGCTGGGATTCCAGGAATGTACCACCATGCCTATCAAAATTCAATAATTTAAAATTCAAATCTCAGACATGATCACATTCATGAAAGTATGTTAATTAAATCTGTTATTAGTGAAAAGAATAGTAAATGCATAATGTATATGTATGTATATAAAGGATTTGAAAATCACCATAATGTCTCAAAACTGAAGTATACTTGGTCAAAAAGGAAGCTCATGTACTCAGCAGTCTTAACTGATGTTTACCTATTACAACTGACAAAAAGAATGGGGACTGTATGCCTCATGCTCAACTAAGCATCAATATGCCTTGGAAAGTTTGATTCCAAGGAATAGAAATGATTTTGCTGTCATAGGGCTTCAGGGTGTCCATATCAGATCTATGATAACAATACAACAAGGTTTAGTGATGAACATCATGGTACTATGAAGAAAACACTTCAAAAGCAGTCAATCCAGAGGGATCCATAAGAATTGTCTCAGAGACACAGAGAATTCAATATTTTTAATATGTGCTATTACTCTACTCATGGAAACTTTGACAAAGAAGTTGAGATTACAAAGTGTGATGTTTAAACTGTATTTCCAATTTGACAGGATTTAGAATCACAATGGAAATAAATTTCTGGGCATGTCTGTGAGGCATTTTCTAGGTCATGTTAAGGTGAGAAGACTCAATATTACACCATTTGCACCATTACACCATTTTATGGGCTAGGGTTCATTAAAAAAAAGAGCAAGCTAGCTGAGCATTAGCAACCACTCTTTACTTCCTGACTGTAGAAGCAATGTGACCAGCTGCTTCCATACCTTGTCCACCATAATGGATTATATTCCATTGAACAAATTGTACCCTTCCTTGCCTAAGACACATTTGTCATATTTGTGAGAAAAGAAATTGATAACAAGGTAATTTATGTCCCATCTTTCAGTTCAAAACACCAAGATGTTCCTCATAAGATGGAAAGATCATGAGACATTACATAGTGTCAATCAGAATTTCAAAACTATAATTGGGTCTCTGCCACATCCCACTTGTGATAGGCAAAATGTAATGACCACAAAACTGATGTTATGTATTGGAATACACTATCGCAAGGCTCCAACACTTCCCTTTTAAAAAAAATTTTTATTGTCCATAATGAGTTATATTATTCAGTGGACAAACAATGAGTTGTTATCCCCAATTCTCTGATGCTCCCCCTCCCCCTTCCCCAACCAGCTGGATATCCTCCTCCGCGGGTCGTCTGGATCACTCCTTGTGACAGGGGACCATGGATAGCCTAGTATTCAGCCAGGTTCTCCAGGCCCTAGTATGTTGTTACTGAGGGGTGCCATGCCTCTGGATAGTCTCCTCCACGACAGCTCTCACAATCTTTCAGCCCCCTCTTCCACTCAGGTCCCTGAGTTGTGGTGGATGTGTATTAAGGCTGCTTTATTGTTGTGAACTTAGGGGTCTTGGTGTCAAAAATCATTGGTTTCTCTCTCACTGGCTTATCCTGTGTGACTGAATGGCTGTGGCTGTGAGTCCCATTGTTCATTCCATCATTCTCTGTGGGGTTCCATATGGATCCTCCACGATATGACTATGGTGGCTCCTCTCTTGCCAGGATCTCAGCTATCAGCGTACGGTCGGTTGGTAGGGTTAGATAGGCCCCAGCTCTCTTATTGCATTCTGAAAAACACAAACATAATCTCCATCGGAGAGTGAGGTCACTGTAGGTTAACAAATATACACCATTCTGGATTACCTAGATTCTATTTTTAGTAGCCTCCCTGTCAATCGCTCCAATAATGTATCTTGTCTTGGCAGCCTAAGAGTACGGGTTCTGGTGCCTATCACCCTGCAACCCAAGTTCCAGACAAGGGCTCCCCCTCACTGAGTGGAAAATTTGGCCAAATTTGAAAGCTGTTGATTATCTCCCCCAGACCCAGGCTTCCCCATTACACAAGTGCTCCTTTCTTGGTTCACTGTTCTCTCCCAATAGGAGGTGTGGTCAGCCTACTCATGGCTGCAGACTGTGTTTCATGTCAGTGGTCTCTGTTTATTCCAGCTTTTGTTGATCAGTTTCCCCTGACAGCCTGTGCAGTGCCTTCCAACACTACACTTACTGCCTTCTGGGAGCTGGATTCCGTTCTGGACCTTGAAGTCTCTCTCAATGCTGGTCTATAGCATTCTGTGGTTTCTTCAGCAACAAGGTTTTTCTTCAGGCTTAGGGAGGGCACTCAAGGGCTTTGACAGAATTCTGTCTTGTTTTTGGAGCCTCGTGGGTCACTTTGGTCAACATCTCAGTGAGGGAAGGAACCGATAGTTGGAGCCAGCGGTTGTCAGACAGATCTAATTGTTCACAGGCTTAGACTCTCTCCCCTAACACTCATGGTCCCTTATGCCAGTCGACTCCCACTATTTTCTCAATAGGTTACAGTATGCTCGTGAGGATTTTATGTTTTGGAACCTAATATGGTTTAACCTCATGCTTAAGCCATTCCCCTCCCCCCATCCCTTACCCCTCATTCATAACCTCTCACTTCTTTCTACTAGTCTGCGTAGAGTTTATGGTTATCCTGGTTAAGGACCACATACGAGGGAGAATATGCGGCGTTCAATTCTCTGTTCTTTTGAGTGTTCACTTAGTAAGATCTGCTCGAAGCGAGACCATTTTTTCCTAAATTATGATATGTCATTTTTCCTTTCAGCTGAGTAAAACTCCATCATGTAAATATACCACAGTTTCGCTGTCAATTCCTCCATGGATGGGCATTTGGGTTGATTCCAATTCTTGGCTATTATGAATTGAGCTGCTATAAATATAGTTGTACAAATGTTTCTGTGTCTAGATGTGACATCTTGTGGATAGATGCCTAGTAGAGGGATAGCTGGGTCCAATGGAAGGTCTATGTCCATTATGTTCAGAAGTCTCCTCACTGCTTTCCATAGTGGTTGAACAAGTTTGCAATCCCACCAGCAGTGAATGAGGGTTCCTTTTTCTCCGCATCCTCGCCAGCAACGATTGTTGTTGGTTTTCTTTATGATTGCAATTCTGACTGGGGAAAGGTGGTATCTCATTGTGGTTTTGACTTGCATTTCCCTGATGCTTAAGGATGCTGAGCACTTTCTCAGGTGAGAAAAAGCCATTTGTGTTTCCTCCTCTGTGAAATCTCTTTTGAGATCAGTGCCCCATTTGGTGAAGGGGAAGTTTGCTTTTTTGTTATTAATTTTTTTGAATTCCCTGTAGGTTTTGGAAATTAGGCCTCTGTCTGAGTTGTAGCTGGCGAAAATCATCTCCCAGTTTGAAGGGGGTCTATTGACTTTGAGAACAGTGTTTTTGTCTGTACAGAAGCTTTTGAGCCTGATCAGGTCCCATTGGTTAAGTGACTGTTGTACTTCCTGAGCTAAAAGAGATTTGCTCAGGAAGTTGTTCCCTACTCCTATCTCATGTAGGGTTTCTCCTGCTTTTTCTTCCAGGATATTCAGGGTTACAGGATTGATATTGAGGTCTTTGATCCATTTGGAGTTGATCTGTGTGCACGGTGAAAGGAGTGGGATAATTTTCATTTTTTTACACTTGTTTATCCAATTTGTCCAGCACCATTTGTTGAAGATGCTATCTTTAGTCCAGGTTAAATTGTTGGCACCCTTGTCGAAGACTAAGAAGCTGAAGTTACTTGCATTAAAGGCTGGGTCTTCAATTTTATTCCACTGGTCAGACTGTTTTTCTGCCAATACCCTGCTGTTTTAATTACTATGGCTTTGTAGTATGTTTTAAAGTCAGGTATGGTGATACCTCCTGCATATTTGTTTTTACTCAGAATAGTTTTAGCTCTTCGGGGACTCTTACCCTTCCAAATATATGGAGATTATTTTTTTTTAATATTTTATTCATTTTCAAGCAGAGAGATACAGAGAGAGAGAGAGAGAGTACACCAGGGCCACCACCTTGTGGGTGTGGCTCATGTGGGACCTGGGGAATTGAACCCATGGCCTTAGGCACTAGAGGCAAGTGCCTTAACCGCTAAGCCATCTCTCCAGCCCTGGAGATTATTTTTATTTATGTCTGTGAAGAAGGAGTTTGGGATTTTTATTGGCATTGCGTTGATTCTGTAGATTGCTTTGGGCAGGATTGCCATTTTTACTATATTGATTCTCCCTATCCATGAGCATGGAATATCTTTCCATCTCGTCACATCCTCCTCTATTTCCCTCTTGAGAGTTTCAAATGTTCCTTATATAAGTCTCTCTCTACCGTGGTTAGTGATATTCCCAGGTATTTGATTTGGTTTGAGGATATAGAGAATGGGACAGTTTCTCTGATGTCATTTTCCGATTGTTTGTCTTCTGTATATAGAAAGGCTGCTGATTTTTGTGTATTAATTTTGTATCCTGCCACTCTGCTGAAGGCATTGATCACCTTCAGGAGTTTGCTGATGCTGTTCTTTGGATCTGATATGTATAAGATCATGTCATCTGCAAAGAGGGATAGTTTGACTTCTTCCTTTCTGATTTGTATCCCCTTTATGCTGTTCTCTTGTCTTATTGCTTGGGCTAGAACTTCAAGCACTATGTTAAAGAGCAGTGGTGAGAGTGGACATCCCTGTCTTGTTCCTGAGTTAAGCGGGAACTCCTTGAGTCGTTCTCCATTGAGGATGATTTGTGCTTTAGGAGATCTGTATATTGACTGTATCATGTTGAGGTTTAGTCCATCTATGCCTATTCTTTCCAGGGTTTTGAACATGAAGTGGTGTTGAATTTTGTCAAAAACCTTCTCAGCATCAATTGAGATGACCATTTGGTTTTTGTGGGTGAGTTTGTTAATGTGGTGAATTATATTTATTGACTTGTGTATGTTGAAGCATCCCTGCATCCCTTGGGATGAAGCCGACTTGGTCAGGGTGAATTATAGACTTGATGTGGGTTTGTATTCGGTTTGCTAGGACTTTGTTTAGGATTTTTACATCCAAGTTCATCAGGGATATGGGTCTGTAGTTTTCTTTTTTTGTTACATCCTTGCCTGGTTTGGGAATTAGGGCAATGGTAGCTTCACAGAAGGAGTTTGGGAGCCTACCCTCTTTTTCTATGTCCCTGACAAGCTTCAAAAAGAGAGGTTTCAGTTCTATGATGAAGGTTTGGTAGAGTTCACCTGAGAAATCATCTGGACCTGGGCTTTTCCATTTAGTGAGGTTCTTGATAACGAGTCAATCTCTGTGATTGTTATCGGTCTTAATAAAGATCCTAATCTTTATCTGCTCTGGTCTGAAATTTGGATGTTTGTAGTTGTCCAGAAATTTATCCATTTCTTCTAGGTTCTCTAATTTTGCGGCGTGGAGGTTTTGGAAGTATGACCTAATGATTCTTCCAATCTCATCAGAATCTGTTGTGATCTCCCCCTAGTCATTTTTTATTTTGTTAATTTGGGCCTTCTCAGTTTTTCGTTTGATTAAGTTGGCCAAGGGTTTGTCAATCCTATTGACTTTTTCAAAGAACCAACTCTTTGATTTCTCTATTTTTTCAATAGTTTTGTTTCCAAGTCATTAATCTCAGCTCTGATCTTAATTATTTATTTGTGTCTCGAGCTCCTAGGATTGGATTTTTCCATCTGTTCTAATGACCTTAGATGTGAGGATAGTTTGTTGATTTGAGACCTCTCTGTCTTGGTTATGAAGGCATTTAGTGCAATAAATTTCCCCCTTAGAACTGTCTTCATTGTGTCCCACAAGTTCTAAAAGGATGTGTCCTCATTATCATTTGTTTCTAGGAAGTTCTGGATTTCCTGTCTGATTTCTTGTTTGACCCATTCATTATTTAGGATCGAGTTGTTCAGTCGCCAGTATCTGTTGAATTTTTTGGATCCTCTCCCATTGTTAATTTCCAGCTTTATTGCGTTGTGGTCTGATATCACGCAGGGGATTACATTGATCTTTCTGAATCTGCTGAGTCATGATTTATGGCCCAGTATGTGGTCAATTTTGGAAAAAGTTCCATGCGCTGCTGAGAAGAATGTGTACTCTGTGTCTTTGGGGTGGAATATTCTGTAGATGTCTGTTATCCCTAGTTTGTCTATGCTGCCATTTAGCAGCTTGATTTCCTAGCTTGTCTGTTGTTTGTACGATCTGTCTAGGGATGACAATGGAGTGTTAAAGTCTCCTACTATGATAGTGTTGGCATCTGTATCTGATTTGCTTTTGAGTAATTTATGCTTAATGAACTGAGGGGGTCCTTGCATTTGGTGCATACATATTTAGTATAGTGATTTCTTCTTGCTGTTTCGTTCCCTTGATTAGTAGGAAGTGGCCATCATTGTCCTTTTTATTGCTGTTGGCTTAAAGTCTATTTTGACAGATATCAGAGTAGCCACACCTGGTTTTTTTTCCACCCTTTTACTCTCAGTAGGTTACTATCTTTAGCGATAAGGTGTGCTTCTTGAAGGCAACAGATAGAAGGGTCCATTTTCCTGACCCAACCTGCTATCCTGTGTTTTTTTATCAGAGAGTTGAGTCCATTTATATTCAAAGTTATTACTGTGAGGTTTGCCATGTTGTAGAGAATATGGAGGTTGGTATCTGAGCTGTTGCTGCTGTCTATTTTGTGTTACCTTGCTTGTTCTCTGTTCCTTTCCTGGGGTCAGTTATTTGTTTAGTCTGCAAGAGATATCTCATGAAGTATCTTTTGAAGTTTTGGCTTTGTGCTCAAGTATTTTTAAAGCTGATTAGTCTCGTGGAATACTTTAATTCCTCCATCAATTATGAAGGATAACTTTGCTGGGTAGAGTAGTCAAGGTTGGAATCCATTCATCTTTAGGCCTTGTATCACTTTGCTCCAAGCTCTCCTGGCTTTTAAAGTTTCTATGGAGAAATCTGACGTGATTCTGATGGGTTTTCCTTTATACGTGAGTTTCCTTTCTCTTGTTGCTCTAAGGACTCTCTCTTTTTCCTCAATGTTTGGCATTGTAACTAATATATGTCTTGGGGTGTTCCTCCTTTGATCCAATTTGTTTGGGGTCCTCCGTATCTCTTTTGGTTTTACAGGGCTATCTCTTGCCAAGTATGGAAAGTTTTCTTGAATAATTCTGTTAAAAATATTTTCTATGCCCCATGTTTGGTTTTCTTCTCCTTCCAGGATCCCCATGATCCTGAGATTAGGTCTTTTTATGGTATCCCACATTTCCATTGAGTCTTGTTCACTTGTTCTTTTGAATTTTGTCAAGGTTCTGATTTCTCTTGAATTCTCCTCTGTTCTGTGTTCCATATCTGAGGTTCTGTTTTCCCAGTGATTAATTCTGTTGGTAAGAGATTCTAGGGATGTTCTTATTATTTCAATATGGTTTTTGTTTTCTGCAACTTCTTTTTGGGTTGCTTCTATCATCCTGCTAAGATGTGATTTCATTTCCATGATTGATTTCATTATTTCTTCCTGACAGTCCTTCTTATATTTGTAGATGTCTTCGGTTAATTTGAAAAGCTGGTTTTGGATACCTTCAGTTTGCTGGGTTGCCTTTAGTTCTGGTATGTCTCTCCTGACATCCATTTGGTTCTCCTCCATTATATTAAGCCTGGTGGCAACTCTAATAAGCTGACTTTGTACAGTTTCAATATGTTGGTCCATCTTTTCTTGCATGAATAACATTAAGTTCTCCTTAGGATCTGTGCCAGTATGATTAGGGTTTAGTGTCATGCCTTCATGGGCCTGCCTCTGATCTCTCCCTTTAGTTATGTTGTTGATGTCATTTGGCATGGTTTCCTCAGATGGTATAATTTTCTTGCGTTGAGGTCTGCACATTTTGATTCCACTTGAGGTGGTTGGTGGGATGCCTTTGAGATAGCTGTCTCTCCACGGAGGTTTGGTTGCCTGATTAGGATCCAGGCCCAAGATCAAGGCCCGCCCAGCCTCTCTTCAGCTTCGGGACCACTGAGTCCCACTTCCCTATCTGGACATGGGCAAAAACCAAAGGAAAAACATAACTTCCCAAACTAGGGCCACTAGTCCCATTATGAAACATGAAAGTGGCAAGGAAGGGGAAGGAGCTCATACAAAATTACAGAGAGAGAATAATATGACTCCTGACCAAAACAGCAATGCAAATATGATGCAGTTAAGGGCTGATATGGAAATTATGAGAAAAGACATGAATGAGATGAAGCACTCCTACTCAAGCATAGACTCCAGACTGAATTTGATGGAGAGAAATATGAACGAATTCAGAAATACGTTAAGTGAATTAAAGATTAATCAACTCAGAGAAGAGCTGGACAATCAATTAATTAAATTTGATGAGGACTTAAGAAAACTTAAAAATGATTATCAGGAATCCCAAGCAAAAACAAAAATAGATTGGAAATTGGCTCTCACCAAAAAATTAGAGGCTACTAATAAAATTAGAGCAGAAACCAAAAATGAAGAAGAAATACTAAAAACCTCACTTGAATCATTCAGTCCCAGGGTTGATAATCTGGAGGACAGACTTTCAGAAGAAGAAGACAAATCAGAAGGAATTAATAAGGATGTCATAGGTTTCAATAAATACAAGAAATCAAGTGAGCACAATTTGAGGGATCTATGGGATACAATAAAGAGGAACAATATTAGAATCATGGGGATCCCAGAGGGAGAAGAAGCCCAGGCTAAGGGCATAGGAAATATCTTCAACAGAATTATTCAATAAAACTTTCCCTATCTAACAAGAGAAAGTCCACTCAACTTTAAAGGGGCCCAGAGGACCCCAAACAGACTTGACATGAAGAGAAATTCTCCAAGACACATTTTAATTAAGATGCCTAACATAGAAAGCAAAGAGAAAATACTCAAAGCTGCTAGAGGAAAGGAGACAGTAACTTACAGGGGAAAAGCCATCAGACTTACCTCAGACTTCTCATTAGAAACCATGAAAGCCATAAGGGCTTGGAATAATGCTTTTCAGGCCCTAAAGAAGTATGGCTTTCAACCTAGACTACGGTACCCAGCAAAGTTATCCCTCCTGATAGATGGAGAAGTGAAAGTGTTCCATGAAGTAAAACACCTCTACGAATATTTCAAAACAAAGCCACAATTTCAGAAGCTCCTGCAAGAGATAACCCATACAGAAGAAACAAGAAATCTTCCTCAGAAGAATACCAGAGATCAGACATGACAATCACAGTCAGTGTGCTAATAACAACAGCACAGACGAAACCATCATTATCCTTTCATCATGGCAGGGCTCAAAGCAAACCTCACAGTTATATCACTGAATATAAATGGACTTAACTTCCCTATAAAAAGGCACAGACTTGCAGGGTGGATCAGAAAAATGGACCCTTCCATCTGCTGTCTTCAGGAAACGCACTTTACTTCCAAAGACAGCAACCTCCTTAGAGTTAATGGATGGAAAACAGTTTATCAGGCATGTGGAAGTAAAAAGAAAGCAGGTGTGGCTACACTAATCTCTGACAAAATAGACTTTACACCAAAATCAATTAAAAAGGATAATGATGGTCACTTCTTACTTATCAAAGGAAGGATCCAACAGGAAGATGTCACCATCATCAACATATATGCACCAAATTTGG
>PVHP010014863.1:0-38461 GCA_004024765.1 Zapus hudsonius
GTATAATAATAAAAAAATACTTTTATTTGGTGGGTGTGAGAATGAAATAAGTTGAAAAGAATGAGCACAGTGCCTGTTATATATTGAATATTCATATCTGTTAAACAAGTGTCCACAAGGAAGGAGGTGAAAATTCATTCTCCCCTCTGATGAGTCTGCCTTTAGGTTGGCTCCTCTCCCCCAGGCTTGAAGCCAGAGAGGCTGTGGAGGCAGCTTCAACACTGCTGAGGGCATGCTCTTTGCCTCTCCCCTCTTTGGTCTTTAGACTGTGTGAGGAAGTCCATAGGGCCTTCCTCTTGAAAGAGCTGGGTAAACTCAGTGAGTGAATGAAGGTAAAAGTCCCTGGGGCTTGGGACACAGAGTTGTTATTTTGAGCAGTGGTAGCACTGAGGTTGCTACTAAACTCAGAGAAGAAATCTAGACAGAAGACAGAGAGGACAGGGAGCCATCATCCTTCAACTCAGTTCTCAACTCCATGTGGGTCTTCAAAGGAATGTGTCCCTGTCATCTCCTGAGAACTTTTGGAATTTTTGTGAATTGAATATGATTAAGCATATGGGTGAGCAAAATCAACTGTGGTATTGGACTCTCTCCCAGTACACACCACCATGTCTGCACTGCTGGAAGCCTCAAAATACACCATTTGGTAAGAATTTATACACAAGGAAACCATGAAACCATGTCTTTCTCCTAACTTAGCAAAAACTGTGGACCCTGGGAGAAATTGTGTCACACATCTCTTGCCTCCATCAGATTAAAACTGGCACTTGTGTCACATGATTTTAGAAAGAATGCATAAACCATGGAAAGTCACCTCTTCTTCTGACCAGGTTTGATTGGATCTAGAACTCCAGGTCCTACAGCAAGATCTCACATAATTTTGATTCAGTATGGGAACAACTCTGCTTTAGAGCTTGGAGCCAGAAGGCAGGCTGGTGTCTTTCGTCTCAATCACTCTATCTCATCACTTCTTGGGAAGGAGTTTAGGACCTTCATCTCTCCATCAGTCCTCTGCAGCTTGAGGAGAACAGCAGGAGGATATCACGTGGTTCTTCTAGTCTGAAGCACATCACTGGGCCATTTTACCCAGGCTGGGGATGGACCTCAATGGTTGAGCATTTGTGTATGATGCGAAAGTCCTGGGTTCAATCCCCAGAACTGAAAAGGAAGAGGAAGGAAAGAAGGAACAGGAAGAAGAAAAAAAGGAAGAGGGGATGAAGGAAGGAAAGGAAGGAAATGAAGGAAGGGGAGAAGGAAGGAAGGAAGGGATGAAGGAAGGGAAGAAGGAAGGAAGGAAGGGAAGAAGGAAGGGAAGAAGGAAAGAAGGAAGGAAGGGAGGGAGAGAGGGAGGGAGGGAAGGAGGGAAGGAAGGCTGTTTATCATGTGTCAAATTCATCACACGGACAAGTCAGAAATGTTGATTTCTAGTTCTGCCTCTACTACCTGCACGTGTTGGGATTACACTAGGGAACCCTGAAGCAGGTAGTATTTTAGAACCTTCTGCCAATAACAGTGGTGTTCATCCAGTGCACCCAGCTTCCTTTTTTTTTTTAGAAACTCAACCAGCCCATGAATCTCTGAAGCCTCAGAAGGTTCGATTCCAATCTCGAAATTTCCACAACATCTTGCACTGGCAGCCTGGGAGGACCCTTGCTGGTAACGGCAGTGTCTACTTTGTGCAGTATAAAATGTAAGTAAGTGCACTTCCTTGTGTTGACAGAAAAGGCCACAGAGGACGTTCTGGAATATAATGGAGTGTTGGCATCTGAGATCTGTTTTGTTTGGGGCTTGGGGGTTGTGTGTATGTGTGTGGGTGGTTGATGGGGTTGAGAAGCAGCAGAAGCAGGGACAGAAGGCTGCCATGTGAAGGCCATGGCCATATGCAATCTTTGGAACAGACATATCAACCCTGGGCAACAGCAAAGAGCCTGTTGGTTCCACTCTGGCCCATGTTGGCCTCTCAGAAGGAAGGCCTGAAGCAACTTTCTTAGTCAGCACAGAGCTGGAACTCAGTTCAGGTTAAAATGAACTATGGTAAACATAACATGGAGCATGGAAGATATGTTTTAAATCCATCGGTTATTATTTAGAGAAGATGTACCAGCTAGAAAATTCTTTCCAAATATTAATGACTCCCGTAAGCATGAGCACACACCAGGACACGCTGCTGCATGCCCCTCTCGTGAGATCTGTCATCTAGTTTTGCTGGACCATTGTCAAAACTCAGATAGAATTGATTCCTTTCTTGGGTCAAGACATCAAACAGCCACTCCTAACTTGGAGACACAGGTTTCTTCCCCTAACATAGAGAAGCTGGCTGAGCACGAGACAGGAAGCATTACTCATGGATTTTCATCAGAAATTCAGAAAATCAGAGGTAGAAATGATCCAAAATGATATTTTTTTCTCTGTGAATTCACCTGTGTCTCTCCAGCCAGGGATAGATCCCAGCTCAGGTTTTCCTGCCAATGTCAAAAAACATATTGCCAGAAGTTTCCTGGCCTTCCATTGTTCCTGCTTTTTTTTTTGCATATCTTGTTGAGCAACTGTAGAATGTATTAATCTTTACAGTAAAAGATAATCCAGCCCAGTTTGGTGGCACATGTCTTAATCCCTGTACTTGGGGGGGGGGGGCAAGCTAGGAGGATCGCCATGAGTTTGAGGTCAGCCTGAGTCTACATAGTGAATTCCAGGTCAGCCTGGGTTAGAGTGAGAACCTACCTGGAAAAACCAAAAGAAATGAAAAATAAAAAAAATAAAATATTACCCATTGAAAAAAGGAATTTGGACTTTGTAATTAGTACTCAAAGCCTTCCCAGCTATATACAAATATAGAAAATTACATGTTCCCTGAGGCAGTATAAATGAGTCCAAGATAGATCTGTTTGGGGCAAAGTCCTAAGTGGATTCCAAGATGATTCACCATGAAGCTGATCAAAGTGTTTAAGGAACTTGGCAATTCTTTTATCAGTAGGAAAGCTCCAAGCTTATATAAATTTCCTCCTCCAGAATACCATTCCTGCCTCTATGGCATTTTCAACAGCACAATGCAAATTTAAAATTTTGAAAATTTCTATTTGATTGTAGTCAATTGATGTGGGTCAACTGTGAACAGTTGTGGCATTTTGGAGAGGGCAAAAAGGTGGTGTCAGAGTAAAAGTGAAGCCAGTCATTTCCCCTAAGATTCACTAACAAAGACGATGTGTCATTAATAAATAATAGTGAAGCATCATCAACTTGGGTTCCCTTGGGTTGGTTCTCTTTTAGTTCCAAGAAGCTGTTGTCATTGTGTAGAGTGTAGAGACCAGCAATATTGCTTAGTATACGGTCTAGAAAGCTCGTTTTCAGGCCCTTCTTCCAGGAGGACCTCTCTAATTCCTGCTCAGCTCCAGCACCTGCTTGCTTGTGTCTGATCTGTGGCTGGGCAGGGAGAAAAGCAGCCTCTTCCCTGGGGTTCTTCCACCACCTCCTGGACTCAGAAGGCCCCTTTGCTTCACCAGTCTTCTCTCCCTCTCTCCCAATCCCTGGTCACTGGACTCCCTAAGGAGCCTTTGCTATAATTTCTGCTGGATTTTCAAAAACAGAGGTGAGCCATGTATGTTTGGCAAACATCCCCTGACATGACAATGTCTTTCTTCAATGTCTCAGAGTGATGTGGAGAGGAAACCAGAGTTGAAACCTCAGAAGCGCTAAGGATACGGAGGGAGAGTAGGTATTTAAAAATGGAAGTTGGTCTACCCACTAGTAGACACGGTTGGCCAAGTATTATAGAAAGTGATGGGGAGATAGAAGTTTTCAAGATTGCATTTACCTTTTAGCAAGGTACAACTTGGTTTACTGAGCAGGAATTTTTATACATTCTTAAATCTCTAAAAAATACTAATGTGCAAATAAAACCCAAGGGTCCTCAGATGGAGACAAGAAACTCAGGAGTGTTGTCTCTTCTCTTCTTTAGGTATGGAGAGAGACGATGGAAAAATAAGGAGGACTGTTGGGGGACCCCAGCGCTCTTCTGTGACCTTACCAATGAAACCTCAGCTCTGCAGGAGCCTTACTACGGGAGGGTGAGGACAGCCTGGGCTGGGAGCCACTCAGGCTGGAGCCTCACACAGCGCTTCACCCCGATGTGGGAAAGTGAGTTCCTGGGAGTTACTATGCTCTTTTCCCCCTTCCTGACTTTAAAGAGCCTCTGGGTGCCTGGGCAGGTCGCTGAGGTCCACACGATCATGTCACTTGATGGGCTATTGGGGACTGCACTGGAGACTAGTTTTATATCATGGGGCAGTCCATGAAACCAAATACAGAGGTTGAGCCATGGTCCCAGGTTCTTGGCTCTGATTAGCCAGTCAGGGTTCAGACTCTGCCCCAACTGATTGCTGACCCCACCCCCACAGGCTGTCAGACTGCTACTTTGAAAAACGAAAATATTCTTAGACAGCAGAATAGAAATTATATTATCTAATTCTTCTCCCAATAAGAGGTTTTAAGTTCTTGAAAATACCCATGTTAGAAAAACTGTCTGTTTAGGAAATTAAGTCTTTTAGATGCCTCCTCAACCAGACCAGGGACTGGGAGTGTAGCTGTGAGAGAGAACTCACCTATCTGCCTGAGGCCTGAGTTCATCCTTATTACGAAATAAAACAAGAGACCAAAAATGCTCTCAGTATCACATCCGGATGATCCTTATTTCTCTTTTAGTTTCATCATAATCAGAATAGTGTGTATTAATCTAAAAGTGTAAATTATCAAAGTAACCATTACCAACAGACTCCATAACATGTATCAGGAGCAATGGAGAGAGAAAAATTTGAATCGATAGATAGATGATAGATAGATAGATATTCATGGCAAAGCAGAAAGGAAATGTTCCTTATGCTCCCAAGGACTCAGGAGGTTATAGTCACTCTGAGTTTCCCTCATTATTCTCTTAGTGGTGACTTTCTTTCCAGTCACCAATTTTCCCTTCCTTCATGAAGTGTGCTTTCGGTCTTTGTGGTGCTAACTTGACATGATCTTAGAGTAATTTTCCCATTGAATATAGAAGTTCTGAGAGGTACCTTAGAGGCTAGCAAGCACCCATTTCTTCATCTCTTGTACAGCTCATTTCTTTTTGATAATCAGAACTAATCCCCCCCCCCACGTTTCCCCTTCATTCTCTAAACAGTACAAAGAATGCTAAACGGTCCAGAAGTAGCCACAACTTCTGATTTTTTTGAAATTATTTTGTTATAAGCCAGAGGAATTAAAGATCAAGCCTACGGGAGAGAAATTTCATGCCTAATCACTACATGGAAAAGTGAGGGTTGTCTTTGTCACTCTCCAGTGAAGACAAGAGAAAAACAATGTCATATACTGGCCACAGGGTTAGAGCCTGTCGTTTCATAAACCACCTCACAAGATGTCTGTCAAACTAGTTTTGGTTTTTTGAGTTTTTTGTTTGTTTGTTTTTCAAGGTAGGGTTTCACTCTACCCAGGCTGACCTGGAATTCACTATGTACTTAGTTTCAGGGTGGCTTTGAACTTCTGGTGGTCCTCCTACCTCTGCCTCCTGAGTGCTGGGCACCATCATGCCCAGTTTCAAATTGTTTTAATGACATATTCTACCTTCTTTTTTAAATTTTTTTTTTTGTCCATAATGAGTTACATTATTTAGTGGGCAAACAATGAGTTGTTATCCCCAATTCTCTGATGCTCCCCCTCCCCCTTTCCCAACCAGCTGGATATCCTCCTCCATGGGTCATCTGGATCAGTCCTTGTGACAGGGGACCATGGATAGCCTAGTATTCAGCCAGGTTCTCCTATATTCTACCTTCTTGTAGAACCAGAGACTTCTGAGCAAAGAGATATTTTCTGTATGGAACCTGACTTCAGTTCTCAGTCATCACTGCCTTAAGCCAGGTCTTGTGGGACACTGTACCCATTAATAAAGTGTTTACTCTTCCCACGGGTGTGCTGTGGTAGAGGGAAATGCTGATAAAGACTTTAAATCAGCACAGAAAAACCAATATGACAGAAATGCTATTCCAATATCACCTGCCTTTCCCTGTTGGAAAGTTCAAGAACAGTCACAGAAACAAAAAAGTCTGCCTATCACCAAGAGGCCGATGAGTGTCCCTGGAGTATCCATTATGGTCTGATTGAGAATTTTTAGACTTAGTAGGGTCTATCCAATCCTTTTAAGAAGTCCATGTCATTGAGTCTATATGCAGATGCTTTTTGACTTACGGTGGGGCTACCTCCCCACTGCACGAGCTGAATAGCATTTACCACACCTTGCCCACCTAACACCAGGGCACTGTAGCGTGTGGTGTTCCCCTTCTGATCACAGGCTGTCTGAGAGCTGTTCCCACTACTCACCATCACAAGAGAGCAGCATATTACCACCTTAGAAGTCCAGTTTCTACTTTTCATTCAGCACAGCTTTTTCAAGGTTTATCCATGTTGAAGCATGCATGCGTATTTCATTTCTTTAAATGGCCAAATACTTTCCCATTATAGGAGCATATCACCTCTTATTTATCCATTCTTCAAGGGATTTGGGTTGATTCTACCTTTGGGTTATTATAAGCAATGTGTGTCAAACATCTGCATACAAGTTTGGAAATGCAGTTTTGTTTCTTTTGGGTGGAATGGAGTTGCTGGTTCTCTTGGTAATACTGTTTTTAGTCCTCTGAGGAACTGGTAAACTTTTCAAAGTAGCTCTGCCACTTTTCTGTGCTCATTAGCAGCATAGGACGTTTGTAACTTCTCCACATTCTTACCCACACGGGTCAACAACTGTACTACTGGGTGTGAAATGACATCTCAAGCAGCTCAGGCTTGCCTTCTCCTGGTACTTAAAAGTGTTGAAAATCTTTTCACTTGTTTATCACCCATTTATGTATCTCCCTTGGAGAATTCTCCCTTCAGATTTCCCACACATTTTAAAAACTTGCTTGTTTATCTTTTTATTTCTGAGGTATAAAAGTTCATTATATTTTCTCAGTTTCAGCAATTATATACATGATTTTCAAATAGTTTCATTCTCTGGAGCTTTTCACTATTCTGATGGTGTCATTTAAAACATTTTTTAAGTTGATGAAGCCCAGTTTACTGCTTTGTCTTCTACTGCACAGACTTTAAGTGTCCAAAATGCCAAATGCAAGAGAACTCAAAAAAGCCCTCCTCCCTCCTCCCCTGCTCTCCAGCTGTCAGAGGAGAAGAATAGGAACTGAACAATCCGATCTGTGGCACCGGATTACATGAAACTCAAGCCCATAGATAATTCTCTAGTTCAGAAGAGGATGTATGACTAACAGGGCTTGTTCCAGCCAGGGCGAAATTGTGGATTAATTCATTAAATTTAAGCTTCAGTAGGTTCAAGTTTAAGCAAAGTCTAACCCATTAGACCCATCAGGTAAGAATAACCAAGGACACTGGTCGAGATGAGAGGAAGCATTAGCCTTTCTTTTTCTTTTCTTTTTCTTTTTCTTTTTTTTTTTGTTTTTGTTTTTTCGAGGTAGGGTCTCACTCTAGCCCAGGCTGACCCGGAATTCACTATGTAGTCTCAGGGTGGCCTTGAACTCACGTGATCCTCCTACCTCTGCCTCCCGAGTGCTGGGATTAAAGGTGTGTGCCACCACGCCCAGCAAGCATTGGCCTTTCTAGTGAAATAGGAATGGCATTGAGTCCACAAGGGTTTAGGTTCTTTTATAGGAGCGCTCCCTGTGGGGAATAACTGCATTGAGCAGTGTTCTTTCTTTATTTTGAGGCAGGGTCTCACTCTAGCCCAGGCTGACCTGGAACTCACTTTGTAGTCCAGGTTGACCTCAGCCTCCCAAAGCTGATTTAATCCTCCTGATTAAAGGCACCACCATGTTCAAAGGGCAGTGTTCTTTAAAATGTGTTTTTATGGACTGGAGACCTGACTCAGCAACTAAGGGCGCTTGCTTGCAAAGCCTGACAGACTGGGTTTGATTTCCCAGCACCCACATAAAGTCACATGCACAAAAGTGGCACATGAATTGGTAGCTGGTTTGCAGTGGCAAGAGGCCCTGGTGTGCCCATTCTCTCTCTCTCCTTGAAAATAAATAAAGTTTTGAGTGCTTTTATGCCCGAGCCTCACAGGTAAATGAGTAAGAACTCTATCTATAAAAGAGTTAAACTGAGGGGCCAGAGAGATGGCTTAGAGGTTAACAACTTAAGGACAAATGCATGCATATGGAGTTGTCTGCAGTGGGGGAGGCTCTGGAGTGCCCTCTCTCTCTCTCTCTCTCTCTCTCTCTCTCTCTCTCTCTGCAAGCCAATAAATATTTTTAAAGAGTTAGATTGAGTCATTTTTCCAGCCATAGTGAGGAGCTGCCCCCTCACCTCCAGCTTGGCCCTCTTTCATGGGCTCCTTTATTTATTTTACTTATTTTCAAAAAGAGATATTTGATTCATGTTCATGGTACATGTAGTTCATGGAGTAACTAGGTGTTTTCTAGTAAGTGAGACTGCATTAATTGGGAAAAATGAATCTTGCCTCTTGATCAATCAACCATTTACAAAGTCAAGTCTGGTTTGATTTTTAAAAAAAATATTTTATTTATTCATTTTCAAGCAGACACACACACACACACACACACACACACACAGAGAGAGAGAGAGAGAGAGAGAGAGAGAGAGAGAGAGAGAGAGAGAGAGAGAGAGCACCAGAGCCACCACCTTGTGGGTCTGGCTTATGTGGGTCCTAGGGAATTGAACCCAGGGCCTTGGGCACAAGAGGCAAGTGCCTTAACCGCTGAGCCATCTCTCCAGCCCTGGTTTGATTTTTAAAAAAGACAGTAACTACAGGCCAAGAGTCAAATTTATGCTTCTGTTTTTGTAAATAAGGCTTTATGGAAACATTGTCAAACCCTTTCGTTCACATATTGTCATTGGTGGCTTTCACACCACAGCTAAGTAGTTGCAGCAAAACCATTGGCTCACAAAGCCTAGAGAGCCTGTTTGGCCCTTTATAGAAAAATGTGTGTTGGTGTTGATAATCTACAAGACCATTTTCATGCTCTTGGGGAAGACAGACCCCAGAAGTACTAATGATGAAAGAAATCAGTCTCACCGATCAGTTGACTACATTAAAAGTAAGAACTAAGTTTCAGCAACTATAACATATGTAAATGTATAAATGTAAAATTACAATGAATATCTAAAAAGAAAATCCACATTTAGCAAAATTTTAGTGAACCCGGGGATAATTAAATGCATAGAAAGTTTACATCATAGCCTATGTAATATCTTCCTTAAAATATCTTCCTCCAAATAATTTGTTCCACTTAATTTCCTAAAGCAATCACTATGGGTTGAGAACTGACAGATATTTAAAAAAAATATTTTTATGTCTTTATTTGCAAGGAAGGAGAGAGGAAATGGGTGTGCCCTGGCCTCTTGCCATTGCAAACAATCTCCAGATGCCTGTTCCACTTTGTGCATCTGGCTTTACATGGTTCCTGGGGAATTGAACCCTGGGCCATAAGGTTTATAAGTAAGTGCCTTTAACCATTGGGCCATTCTTCCAGCCCTAGTAGATATCCTTTTAATTTGAAATAGACGGCGTCAGTCTTTGCAAATTATCTTCAAAGAAACATTTCAGGTATGTACTGTAGGCACCAGCAGTAGGTCTTCGTAATGACATTTGGCAGGTTTCTGCATGTAATAATGGCTCATTGTGACGTGTAATGTGGCTGCATATAACGGTTCATTTTTATGCTTTTCCCCAGCCACAATAGATCCTCCAGTTGTGACTGTAACCCGAGTTAATACATCCTTGCTGGTGGGTCTCCATGCTCCAGATTTGCCGTATAATAGAGACCAAAATAGGAAAAATATATCTATGGAAGATTACTATGACTTTGTGTACAGAGTTTATCTAATTAACAATTCACTAAAACAGGTAAGTTCAGATAAAATAGATGTTAGCATCATTTTTTAATTCTTTTTAACATTTTTACCTTATCTTATGTCATCTATTTATCTCCTTATTTTCCCCTGACTCTTTATTCTTTCTCTCATTGATAAGAATCAGCACTCATAAATCAAAATTTATGACTGTATGCACTTGCATGAATGCGTGTGGACATGCGTGTAATGTGTGTTGTACGTATGTGCTGCTCTTTCAGACATTCACCTTATCTCTACCTACTCTTCCTTGCATATCTAGAAGTTGTTGTTAGTCATATTTAATTGCATTGGCCTGTGATTAGTGTGTACTTCTTATTGGCTTACACGTACCTTATATATTGTACTATTTACCAATTTTGCTATGATAATTTCCTATTAGAGAACCCTATCACTGCCCGTCGCCCGCGGAGGGCAGTGATCATACAAATACACACACACACCCCGCTTGTGGGTTGATGAACATGTGTTCTTTATTTCGGGGAACGAGGCAGTATATATATAGAGCTTCCTGGCCAATCAGGGGGTTAATGTTAAGAACCTGTGCATAATAGCCAATCGCGATCGCCTCCTGAAACTCATTAAGCCAAGCCCCTCTTGGCAGGCTGTCAGGTGCCGTCCAAGACTAAGCCAGGGGGTGCCTCCAAAGGCCCCCAAAGGCTTTCACCCCCGACAGAACCCACCATCAATGCCTTTATCTAGGTGCCCCTGTTAGGGCCCATCAAAGACAAGATTCCTTTGGTTGGAAGAAAGAGAAAGCCCATTCAAAAGAGTTAGATGCTAAAGAAGGAGTGGAAGTTCTTTAGGAGACAACAAACTATCTCAGGAGCAGTCAGAAACAGGAAACTAAGTGCTTTCAGGTTTGGTTAGAACAGGGAAGGGACAAGAAGTGAGTTCTTCAGGCCCTGCTCTCTCTCTCTCTCTCTCTCTCTCTTTCTCTCTTTCTCTCTTTCTCTCTCTTTCTCTCTCTCTCTCTCTCTCTCTTTCTCTCTTTCTCTCTTTCTCTTTCTCTCTCTCCTCTCTCTCTCTCTCTCTCTCTCTCTCTCTCTCTCTCTCTCTCTCTCTCTCTCTCTCTCTCTCTCTCTCTCTCTCTCTCTCTCTCTCTCTCTCTCTCTCTCTCTCTCTCTTTCTCTCTCTCCTCTCTCTCTCTCTCTCTCTCTCTCTCTCTCTCTCTCTCTCTCTCTCTCTCTCTCTGGCCACATGTCACACCTCCTCAGTTACCTCTTTCAAGTCCACATCATTCTCCTCACCGCACAGTTCAAATTCTGGCAAATGGGATTCTGGTCTCTGGATCAGTCAGTCCATCCTTGGCCCTCAGGGAGAAGCTAGGTGATGCGGTGCTTCACTGGGTGGTGGTCCAGGGCTCTTCGGAAGAAGGATGTGTCTGGGAAGGAACGTAATCAAATACAATACACTGATTTTAACAAAGAGAAAGCAAGCCAGTGACTCTCTGGAAACCATTTGTCATCTGATTTTTCCCCTTTCATGCAGGAGTATAAAGTGTATGAAGGGACTCAGAGGGTTATCCAAACCGAAGCTCTCACACCTCCCTCCAGTTACTGCGTAGTGGCTGAAATATACCAGCCCATGTTTGACAGAAGAAGCCGGAGAAGTAAAGAGAGGTGTGTGCAGATTCCATAAATGCTATGGAGAACTCTGCAATGTGGAAATCACAAATACGCTGATAATGCGATGGCTCTCGTGTGAAGACTCTTATGGGAAATTCTTTTTCTATGTTCTTAAAGCAATGCCCACCATTGCCTATTAGGTAATTTTCTATTTAGAAATGGCATTACCGACTGAGGGAACCCTGAAGCAATCAGTTTTCATGCTCTGTGGAGCCAGCTGCTTTCTATCTGCCACTTCAGTGTTTTATTGAATGACTACTTCTCCATTCATTTCTATTTTAGATGACTGCATTTTCAGATATTTTATTTCTTATTATATTTCTACATAGTGAACTAAAAACAGAAAAAGTCTTATGACATCTGATTTAATATTTACATTAAGATTATCAATAATTACAGCTACATATTGAAGGGAGTGTCTTCAATACAATTTCCCTTCACTTGATGTACCCTCACATTATGATTAATATTTCTGATTAACTTTTCTGATTTTGTTCATTTTTAATATTGCCTTAGAATTTACCTTTATCCTCAAAATTGGGTATAAAATTTTTCAATAGCAAAGGTAAAATAAACCTAATCTCCACATCTATGGGGGATCTTATGAACCCTACTGTCTTAAGCAAAGAAAGCTGCCTTCCTCACTTGGGGATAAATCCTTTCACAAAGGTCATTAATTGAGAGTTATGTATTGTGTGAGGCGGTATGTCATTAGTGAAAATTGCTGACAAATAAAATTTCCAAAAATATAATCAATACTTCTGGTTATATGCACCGACAGTAATAAATAGACCACAAGTTATTCACAAATTCCTGGGAGAGATAAAAAAGCAAGAGTTAAGAATTGGTTTTATTGTAGAAAATACTGATTAGAACATCAATGTAGAGAATGAAAACATGACTTTCTTCTCCATTTTTGAATTATTAAATTTTACATCTTTCTTTTTTGGTTACTGCCTTTGGCCTTTTGTACTTTTATGGGGAAGGTGATGCCTTGAAATGATAGGCTGTGTGGCGAATAGGGACGATGTGTGGAGTTCTATGGTCCTCAAGTCTCATATTGGACAAAAGCAATTACAGCTGCTTCATGAACGTGATTGTGTAATATCAAGTTATATTTGTATTTGCCTTCTCAGGAGCACCTGGGCATGCTTAGACAGGTGACAGTGAACACTGTCCCATTCTTTATCATGTTTGGAACGCACTGTCTATTATTTCAATAAATCTTTGGCATTTTGCTTTGCATTTTGAAGTTGTTATTTGGGCTTTTAAAAGAAGAACCTCACGTTTGAGTCTGTCTGAGGAAATCTTCTCAGGCATCTTATGCCACCCTAAGTTCCAGCCAGGGAGGAGCCAGCTGAGTAGGATCCCTACCACTCACTGAGTGTGGGGGAGAGCACTCAGCAAGCCTGCAGGACATCAAATGGCAATTCCATTTTTATAGCAACTCATGGGGCCTGTACAATACTGGTCAGTGGTCACATGGCTGTATAAATACCATACCAAAGGACCAATAGCTCTTTTTGCTTTGAATATGACCTTCAAGGTTAAAACATCCTTTATTGGGGCCAGGGATGCTTTTCAATAAGTAGAATGCTTGTGCAGCATGCAGGAAGCCCTGAGTTCGATAACTGGCATCTCAAAAGCTGGGTGTGGTGATGCACTCTTGTGATCTAAGCACCTAGGATGTAGGGGCAGGAGGATAAGAAGTTCTAGGTCATCCTCAGCTACATAGTGAGTTCAAGGCCAGCCTGGGATACATGAAGCTCTGTATCAAAAGAGAAAATATTTTGTAAAATTGAGACAGTATTTTGCCCTGTAGCTCAGGTTGCTCTCAAATTCATTATTCTTCTTTCTGCCTCAGTCCTTTCCAAGTATGGAAATTATAGACATGTCTCACCAAGCCTGGCTCAAAAGCCATTTTTCTCAATGTTCTAAATTTGGACCAGAAATATTGTGCATTATAACATAAGGCTAGTCAGTGCTGGTCAACTCCAAAAGATAACTCTGCAACACAATGGATACATCTTTCTTGGCTACTCAGATCCCAATCTGATTCTCTCTGCTCCTAGCTCCCAAGGTCTTATAAATAACTCCAGATCCATATTTTTTAATAATAATATGGGGACTTCTTTTTTTAAATATTTTATTTATTCATTTTCAAGCAGAGATACAGAGAGAGAGAGAAAGAGAGAGAGAAAGAGAGAGAGAGAGAACATCAGGGCCACCACCTTGTGGGGTGGGTCTGGCTTATGTGGGTCCTGGGGAATTGAACCTGTGGCCTTAGGCACTGGAGGCAAGTACCTTAACCACTGAGCCATCTCTCCAGCCCAGAGAGAGCACCAAGGCCACACCTTGTGGGTCTGGCTTATGTGGGTCCTGGGGAATTGAACCCGGGGCCTTAGGCACTGGATGCAAATGCCTTAACCGCTGAGCCATCTCTCCAGCCCCCAGATGCATATTTTTAATGCTAGGGATTGAAACCAGAAACTCATACATGCAGAACTACATCTCCAGCCCCCATTCTTGTCTTTGTAAATGTATCACATGTAAAAAAAAAGTGTACAACTAAAGAACTTATGAAACTATATACATATATAAAGTCTTTTTCACTGAGTTACCACTGACCAGATGAAAATACAGTATGTAGTGGGTTAAATATAAAGTGCCTCCCATCCACTCATGTGTTGAAATCTTAATCCCCACCCAGTTGGTGGTTCTATTGGAGGAGGTTGTGAAATCTTTAGGAGCCTTGCTGGAGGAGGTGTGGCACTGGAGCAGGCCTTGAGGTTTTATTGTCCAGCTCTGTTCCATTCTCTCTCTTTCTCTTCTTTCTCCCTACCTTCCTTCTCCTGCCATATGTTCCCCCCAAGGATGGACTTCCCCTTGAAGCTTTACACCAAAAATAAAGCCTTTCCTTCCTTTAGCTACTTCTGGCCAGATATCTAGTTCCAGCAATGAGAGAATGACTGATGCACACTGGTTACCTTTTATCTTTAGTAAATATGCTGGAAACCATAGATAACACCGAATCCTCTATGTTTCCTATGTATGTTTTCCTATACATACCTATGGCAAAGTTTAATTTATAAATTAGCTGCAGTAAGAGATTAATAACAATAAAATAATAATAATATGCTAATAGAATGGTGCAGATCCTGTCTGGTGAGAGGTCACTCCCTGGTTTGAAGATCTCCATTTCTCATTATGGTCTCATGTTGAAGAGAGAATAAAGCATCTCCTCATGAGAGCACTGAGAAGGCTACACTTTGTTGTCAAATTGACTGGACTTATCACTAGACAACTCACCTCTGGGTGTGTTGGTGACGATTATTTCCTGAAAGGTTTATCTGTGAAAGGATGGAAGACCTAACCATGAATATGAGTGGCACCATTCCATAACCTATGATCTCAATGAAATATAAAGGAAAAAGTGAACTGAGCAATACATTTCATCTTTACGAATGTGATACTGTGGGATCTGCCCTCTCAAGATCCTGATGCTGTGGCCTTCTCGCTATGATATGGACTGTATCCCTCCTTAAAGTATGAGTACTTCTTGGCAGGTATTTGACAACAAAAATGAGAGAAGTAACTGATGCAGACACTAATCCCATTCTTGAGGGCTTAGGTGACAATCTTCATGACCTGATCACCTATTCAATGTCCCTTCTCTTAATACCATGCCATCACATCAAATGTTGTTACTTTAACATAAGAATTGAGGTAATAAGTCCATACATCCAGAATGATGTCAAATTTGAAAAAAAACTGAATGACATGTAAATTTTTCTCCAGGGTAATAAAAGAGAAAATTTTCTGTAGATATGTAAATGACTTCCTATAGAAAAAAATAACCCTAAAGGTTATGGTTTCATTGTTCTGTAGGACTTTAACCAAGTTTGCACTAAATTAGTGTTCATTCTTTGAATGACTAAATATTTCCATCTCCTCTAGAATCCTCTGAACAAATTTTGCTTTTCTCTTGATTACCTCATTCATAAGTTAAATCTTTAACGCTGACTCTCTTAAAGACACATACACATGTGAAATATGACACAACCATCTTCCTGCACTTTTATTTTGGGCTTCCCAGTCCCCAGAGCAGTGATAATTGTTTATTGTTTAGCTCACCCAGCCTATGGTACTGTCACAAATGACTTACAGAATATTCCTATATGTTTTTATGTCTTCACCCAAAGCAGGGAACACTCCTCCCATACTCCCCTCTGGTTCTGCCGGTCCCTGTGTGGGCACCAATGGTTTTGCATGACTTGTCCTAGAGAGATAGAGATGAATAAAAGACATTTATTCACTCTAGATAGGACACAAAAAATATACCAAAAATAATTCCACCCTTGTCTTTCTTGGTGAAGCGATGAGCTTATTGGAATTCTGTTCAGGACAATGGGTGACTTGGACACCTGCAGCACCAAAAAGCCCACTTCAACACAGTAAGGACTCACACGAAGCTTCCTGCACAACTTGTATGCAACTCCACTGAAGATTCTTCTCTCCCCAAGCAATTGTTCACTGCTTATGTACCCTCAAAGGGGTCTCATGAATCTTGTAACTTTACTGTAAGTTTGCTGAGTTTTCATGGTCTTATGAGCCTCTCTCCTCCCTCCTGTGGGGACTAATTCAATTAAGACAAAATAACCATACAACAACATACTACATACATAATACACTATAAAACATACACATACACGCATACCATACATATATAACACATTCTCTCATATACCACACATACCATCCATTTATAATACACCCTAATACTAAGCCTATACCACCCACATATCACATTCCATACACATATTGCCTAATAATGGGACAGTTATCTTAATTTGTATAAGTATATTGTACAATGTTTCTATAATATGAAATTGCTTCATGATATCTTTCTAAGAATATGTTGCATTGATTCATGGCTGTAGAGAACTCTTTTTTTGAGGTAGAGGGTATTGCTCTAGCTGACCTGGAATTCACTATGTAGTCTCATACTGGCCTTGAACTCACAGAAATCCTTCTATCTCAGTCTTCCCAGTGCTGGGATTAAAGGTGTGCAACAACATAAAATTTGGCTGAGTCTGGCGTGTACTATATTTGATATAAAACCCCAAGGGTAAAGATGAAGGATAAAGAAGGCAGCTGAAGGAGGTTCTTAACTGCTAAGTTATGGCAATTTGATAAAAAGCTCAAAAATAAACATAAAATGCATAAAAATTAGTTAGAATACCAAGTTAACACATGGTGCTATTCAAGAAGATTTCTTCACATGCATGCATACATATTTCAAACTGTATATGCATTTATTTAGATCCACAAAGCAAAAGTGAAGAACAGCATGTCACAAGCCACACAGTCCCAGAAAAATAAGAACTCTCCTGAGAGCCCAAAGGTCTGATGAGCTCTGTTGATTTTGGATCACAATTGGAGAGGCAGGGACCAAGTACTTACTAACTCCAGGGTTACTCAGGAGGATCAATTAAAAGGTAGCCAGCTCAAGACTGTGGTTGTCTCTGTTAGTACTCTGGGTTCTAAGTTCTACAAGTTTTGAGAAGTCAGCCCCTGACCCTATTCCCTCATTGACTGTTACTTTTAATGTACATCCTTGAAAACTGAAAATTTTCAGGAATGCATGTGTGATGTTATAAAAGACATACTCATAATGGTCTAGTCATCTGTCCTAGAAAGTGCTGCTCTAGGAAACACTTGAGGTTCTTCTTAAAATATAAAGTTAAAAAAATATTTATTTATAAAAAAAGGTAGCCAGTGAGAGTCATCTGAAGGGATACATTCACCAAATGTCTAAAAGAAAGCTAACCAGGAAAACCCAAGTCTCCATTCTTTACCATAGTCACCCAACTTGGTAAAATACTATAGCCACATAACGATAGGTACAGTGCGTTTCATAAACCTCAAGGATACCTCATTTGCAAAAGAAATGAAATTGCTCCAGAATAACCTAGTTCCAGTGTAGAACAAGCCCCAAGTTTCCATGAGAGAAGAAAACAGAAAACCAGGATTGCAAATTTACTGGGACTTATTGACAGAAGTGTGGGCCTTGACCTCACCCTAGTGCAAGATTAGATGGAGTCCTGCAAGTTGAGTTTCAAGAAAAGATTTGTAAATGGTCAGAACAAACATGACTTAATCTAAACTGGAATGTGCTTACCTCATCTACAGCTAATATCAAAGCCTTCAGGCACCTCCCTGGATCTGCTGGCTCCAGATTCCAGTCATAAGACTTCATATATCACTACAGTGTTGTTTATTAATCACATGTAGGGAAACCCCTTGGGGAAAACCAACCAAGAGTACCCAGGGGCAACCTTGGCACTTTAACAATTCAGCATGGGAACAGTAAGGCTAAGCTGGATGCACACAGATAAATTTCAAACACAGAGAATCTTCATCTAACAAGTGGTCTGCGAGTGTCATGGTGAAACCAACGACAAAGGTTTCACAAAGCAGTCTCAGCCAGTGATCAACACTTGTGTTTGTGTGGTGCAATTGAACTTGTGATTTTTTACACAAGAAACTGCAACATGAGCTGGTATAGTCAAGTCACTAAATGCCTAACCATGTTGTAGAACAGTGACTGGCAAGATAATCAAAGCCTTCAGAAGATGTGAAAAATGTAACCCTGGGAAGTTGAAAATTAATAATAAAATAATGCTTGGGGTTGGGAAGATGGTTCAGCAGTTCAAGACACTTTCAAAGCCTGAAGGCTCAGGTTTGATTTCCCAGTACCCACCTAAATCCAGGTGCACAAAGTGGAGGTTGCATCTGGAGTTCATTTGAAGCAGCAAGAGGACCTGGCACACCCATTGTCTCTAAATAAATACTTAAATAAATAAGGTATTTTTTTAAAAGTCATGCTTATTCTATAGTATTTATAGTTGTTAACAGCTTTAATTAGTCTTTCAAATGTTAAAATATTTTGTATTTTTGTGCATTATGGGGTTTACAGTTTTTATGAGCCTTGATTTTAATTCCATTTACTATTTTAAGATTGACTGCATTTTTAATAACCTAAATGTTTAAAGAAATATAACGGAGGAAAATCATACGATTTTTATTATTTATTTAAACATATATTACACGTTGCCTCTCAAGCATTCAGCTTGATTAATAAATTTAAAATATTTGTGAATTGAACATTAATCCATTCTTAACTATTCAAAGCACATATTCTTCATGCACTAACATTCTTTGACCATTTTATAAAAAAAATCTATGAACTTCCTTCTGCTCTGTCCTCAACATCACTGAATTAATTTTTAATTCTGGTGTCTTAATTACCAACATATACTGAACAAATTGGTGTATCACATCCCATGTATGACATAGATAACCCATACTCAAAACACCCACTTTCTTGAACCACTACCACTGAGACCACAGCGAGACACTTGCCTACATTTCTTTCCCTATGTCTGGAAACAAAATTAGCTGCAGAGTGGTGGAACCTACTACTGAGTATGCCAGAGCAGACAGCCTCAGACTTCTCAGGGGACCCAGAGGTGCTTCATAAGAGAAAAGGCAGATTAGTTTACCAAAGTCTTCTTTCCCCATAGCATTAGCCTAGTAAAGGTTTGTATCACCAAGTATCATTTTCTGGAAGTATCCATTTCCTTGTTTCTGCTCATATTCTTAAACATGTTTCTGGAGGTTTTCACAAACTAAAATTGCAACGAACACCAATTCTCTCCTGTGATCAAGAATTCTAGGTTCTTCCCAGAAACCTCTCTGCAGCACCGGGGTGAGCGGATGAGTTCTGGCAGCTCAGCCAACCCCAGGAGGAAATGGGAAGGGAAAACCTCCTACTATGCCGGATTGGTTCTCTCTGAGCTCCCCTCAGACAGCTTGGTGGAAGAAGGAGAATGACTTCCTTCTGCTCTTAGAACAACTGGGTGAGTGGGTGCTAAGGTCAAGGACTCATTCATCCTCCACTTTGCAGATCTGGAGAGATGTCTGGCAGAACTGTCACTGCATGCTTTAGATTGTAGAGGTACTTGGCTGGGAGAAGTCTCATTCTGCTGCTTCTTGGAAGAGTCTAGAATTCTTGATCACAAAAGAGAATTGGTGTTTGCTGCATTTGTGGGCATACGCTCTCATAAATATGTATGACTACCTTCCTCCTGAAGAATTCTGAAGGCAGAAACTGGCCAAAGCAGCCAGGAGGGCAGCCCAAGGGGAGAGGAAGGAAGCAGCAATATCTGTGTGTCTAGCACTGAGCATCCAAGGGTAATGGTTTTCTCCCAAGACAAATGGGATGATAGCTAGCTTCCAGCTCTCTGAACAGGATCCAGCATGGGGACCACTGGAGCTAGGGGACTGCAAGACTAACTCAATGTAGAGTGACTCCTGAGGGCTGAAGCTTCCATATGGAAGCCTGATTCCAAGACAGCCTTCCCCGCAAATCCCTACCTCTGGATATCCACACCTCTAGTCCTGTCCCACATAGCAAACCTAATCATAACAGCAGAAGTGAGAGTATGGCATTTTGAGGTTGGATTGTGGAGAGATTACTCTGTCTATTCATATCTCTATGGATCCTCTCTGTCAAACTCTTAGATAAATCCCCAAAGGGCAGCACCAAGAGTGATCAGCACACCTCAGCACATACTTCACAGGAAGTAGAGTGAGATGAACCATGTCATGAGCAAGCCAATGTAGAAACCCATGTGTCATAAACTGACTCCTCCACCCAGTTACTACTTGAAAGCCCTGGGATTTCCGTTCACATTTCCCAGTGGCCACAGATGGGCCTCGAGATAACCGTATCCCCATCCGACAGCTGGACTGCAATGTCCCGAGAGTTCAAGGTCAGAAACCAGCAGATTAATCCATTTCAAATACTTCTTTCTCAGCAGCATGAGACAATGGATGATTGTCGTCTTGAGTTGCAATTGTTTGGTATGCAGCAGTAAACACATAGAACATTTGCAGAAAGCATTGCTTGCCTCATGGACTCGTGCAGGGACATAGCCTCGTGGAAGCAGAAGAGAATTCACTAGATATGGTGCTCAGATCCCACCATAATGTTATGCATGAAAGAAAGAAAATAATACACAGCACCAAAGTAGCCTAAACAGCATTTTCTTTTCAGTGAGTTCTATCTTACCTCTGGGCTAGGGATGGCCTGGAGTGTACAAGGAAATCCAGGAGGAAAATGAATGCCCAGTTCCCTCTGCTTTTAAAACATTTCTCTCTCTCTCTCTCTCTCTCTCTCTCTCTCTCTCTCTGTGCATGTGCACACGCATATGCCAAGGTCTCTTATCAATGCAAATGAATGCCAGCCTAGCATTCATGGGTAATGCAGAATTAAACCTGAGCCTTTGTAAGGAACATCTCCTCAGCCCTCCCTCCCCTTTTGTGAGATAGGGTCTCATGTAGCCCAGGCTAGCCTCAAGTTTGCTACATAGTCTACGGTGACCTTGAACATCTGATCCTCCTGCCTCTACCTCCCATACTTAGGAATTAAAGGTATGTGCCAGGATGCCTGGTTTTATGCCCAGGGCTTGTAAGCATTCAGCCAACAGAGCCAAGTCTGTGTCTCAGATTCCAGTGCTCTTTATTGTGGTATGTGCTTCGGCCACAGTTCAGTCCAGAGTTAGTGAGTAATAGGGAAGAGAGAGGGTAGATGGAGAAGTTTAACTTCAATGACTGTAGCCTAGACGGGAGGATTGGGGTTTTTAAATATGTTATTTATTTACTGTTAATAAGTAGAAACTCTGCATGTACAAGTCTTGCATTGGCACCCTCATTTCCCACATAAGTCTGCCTCAAACGACACACCTCTAACAAGGTTCCAATTCCAAAACTGCCCTCAGCTGGGGATCAATCATTCAGAGCACATTAAGCTTTTGGGGACACCTAAAACAAACCACTACAATCCATATAACATTAAACTTAGCACCTTAACTCTTTGACGTGTACAACTCACATTCCCGTGGCTCTGCTACCATCACTACCATCCATCTCCTGATCATTTTCACCTCTGCTGAAACTCTGGGTCTCAGAATAGAAACCCTGCATTTCCTCCCCCTCCCACCCCTCCACAACTACCAGTGGGCTCTCTGAGTTAGTTGACTTCAGGTTTATTTAGGTAGAATTAATTGGGTTTTTAAATTCATAGAATAATAATAATATATAGAATTATGTGATTTTTGCCTTTCTTTAACTGGCTAATTTAATTCTGCGCAACGTTCTCATATATTAGAGTTTCCTTACTTTTGGAGAGTGAGAAATTGTGTTGTATATTGTCACAGTCTCCACATGCTGCTGGGATGAACTTCCAAACCAGGTGCAGTTATGGAAGGAAGGGATTTACTGAAGTTGCAGACCCAGAGGAAGTTACATAATGGTGAAAGATGGTGGTCCTCTTTCACAGGTCCAGAGAGAGAGGGGGGGGGAGGGAGAGAGAGAGAGAGAGAGAGAGAGAGAGAGAGAGAGAGAGAGAGAGAGAGAGAGAGAGAGAGAAGAGAGGTGCTATCACCACCAACACACACACATATACACACACACCAGCAAACAGGCAGGGGAAAGGAAGAGAGAGCTTTCCTTCCCCTGGAGATTCCTTACATCCTGCCCTCTGTTGAGGAAGGGCTCATTCTGGAGGAGGGACCTCTTCCTTTAGTTAATCCTTCTGGTAAACAACCTCAGAGACCCACCCAAGATGACTAACCAGGTCAAGTTGACAACAAAACTTAACCATCACATATATCCACACCACAATTTTTGTATCCATTTGGGTAACTTCCTTTTTTTTTTCATTATTGTAAATAATATAGCAATGAACTTGGATGTACAGACATCTCTTTAAATCCCTGCTTTGAGTTCTGGATATATACCCAGAAATGAGATTAGATTATATGGCAACCCTATGCTTGTTTTTGGAGGAACTCCCAAACCGCTTATCAAACTGCATTCTCCCTAACACACAATGTCCCAATTTCTCATATCCTCACCAACAGTTTTTGTTTGAGTGGTTTATTTTTCTATTTATTATTATATTATCAATTAGTAATTAGAATTATTTATATTAATTATATTATTAATTATTAAATCAAGTATTATATTTTTATTATATATACCCTAAGAAGTATATCTCATTATGGTTTTAAGTTGCCTTTTTCTAATGATTAATGATGATGAGAAACTTTTCATGTTTCTTGACCACTTTTATATCATATTTAGAGAAATATCTACTTAAGGCACTTATCTATTTTTATCAGGTGTTTTAGTTGCCATTGAATTGAAGCTTTTTATATATTCTGAATACTAAACACATCAGATTTTAACATACTTTCTGCTGCTCTGTGTATTACCTTTTTACTTTATTATTGTGCTTTTTTGTTTGATTGCTCTGATTTTTTTCTTTTATTTTTCTACAATTCTATACATTTACATAATTTATTTTGATCACATTTACCTCCATTACCCTCTCTGGTCACTCTCCTCTTCCCACTAAAATCCATCTTCTTCCCAATTAATCCTGTCATGGTTTGATCCAGGTGTCCCCCACAAAAAAATGAATGTGTTCTGATGGATCCTCAGCTGATGGCAGTTTTGGTTTTATAACCTTGCTGGAGCTGTGTTGTTGGAGGGGGTGGGCTTATAGGGTTATAAACCAGCTTACCCTTGCCAGTGTTTGGCACACCTTCCTGCCATTGTTTGCAGTGCTGTGGCAGAGGTGATGTCCACCCCTCTGCTCATACCATCATTTTCCCTGCCAGGATGGAGTCTCCCCTTGAGTCTGTAAGCCAAATAAACCCATTCCTCCACAAGCTGTTTTTGTTTAGGTTCTTTTGGTGCAGCAACTAGAATACTGACTACAACAAGTCTATTATGTATTTTTAAAATTTTTTGTGACCCACTGAGTTAAATTAAGATTGCTTTCATGAGTATGGGTGGGAGAATATTTACTGGAGTATGGACAACTTATTCATGCTTACACCATTGAAGAGCATGACTCCTGCCCCCTTTAACTGTCATAGCTACTCTGGAAGGAGTGGGGGCTTGTGAGCCCCTCCTGTATGCAGGATGGAATGTTGACAAGATCAGTCTTGTGCAGGAAACCAGAGTGAGTTCATGAGTGTAATGGCCATGCCATACCCAGAAGATATCTCTCCATAGCGCTCTTTCCTATCTCTCTCCTCTTCAATTTTTTCCATCTCCTCTTCCATGAGGTTCTCTGAGCCTTGGGGGCATGGTTTAGATATTCTGTTTAGGGTTTAGCATACATTTCCCATTTATTATCAGCTATCCATTTCAAGGAGAAACTTCTGTGGTCAAGGATGAGAGCAGCATCTTTCTTGGTTTTCTTGTGAATAGACCCACGGAACAGTAGAGTTCACTCATGCTAGCTGTGGATGGACCCGTGGAACAGTCGTTCACACATACTAGGTAAGTGTTCTACCACAGCCAGGTCCCTAGCCTATGATTTTTCTTTGATACACTGAAATTTGTAATTTTGAAATAAGCCAATATAATCATTTTTCTTTTGTTTCCTGCACTTCGTCCCTAGTATTCTCAGAGTTTATAATTTGAACTCCTACACTTAGGTCTCTGATCCACTCTGAGTTTATTTTAAAATGGTATAAAGTAAGAGCCAAACTTTGTGTGTTTGAATATTCATTCAATTTTGGTAACACCATTTGTAGAAAAAATTACACTTTCTCTTATTGAATGATCTTGACATTCTCCTTAACAAAGATCATATGAGCATGCTCGTTAGGATAGACTTGAGTTTTTAATAGCTACAACTGTAAAAATACATAGTGTGATGGTTAGGTTTTGTTGTCAACTTGATCTTTTTAATTATCTTGGGTGGGTCTCTGAGGATGTTTACAGGAAGGCAGCCTCTCAGCAACAGGCAAGATGTAAAGAAGCTAGAAGTAAATATCCTTTCCTGTGTGGGCAGTGCAGGAAGGAAATTCCAGAGACTCAGGAAGCCATTAAGTCTGTGAAAGAGTTGTAAGATCCCACCCTAAGACTATGTAAAGGGGATGAAATTCTCTCTTTGACCCTCCTGCCTGTTCCCTGATCTGTGTGTGTAGTGTAGGTAATGGGCTTTTCTCTCTGCTCGGATCTCTGAAAGAGGGCCAGCCTCTTTCACTGTTACAGAACTTCCCCTCAATCTGTAGTTTCAATAAATTCTTTCCTCCCCCAAATTGTGCCTGGTTTGAAGATTCATCCCAGTGGCGTGTGACTGACTATGACACATAGTCAGTCCGAGTTACTGTCAAAGGTTAGGAAAGGAAGATTTCTGTAGTTTGCATGGAAGACGTGATGGGAAGGTATTAAAACATTTTCCTGATTTGGTTGTATCCCTGTCAAGTTCAGACCATTCAGTAAAATAGGAATATGCTGTGTGTCATTCTGTTATGATGATGTAATTCAAGAGTAATCAAACTTTTGTAATTAGCACCACGCAGTAAATGTTTAGACTCTTCAGACCTCATATGATATCTGTGTCATATTCTTCTTTTAAAAAATGTAAATTCTATTCTTAAATTATGAATTACATAAAAACAGGTGAAGGGATGGGTTTGGCTCCTACACAAATAATTTATTAACTATGGGAGCTGTATAATCCACATGAATGGGGGAAAATTGTTACTGCTGATATAGGAATTCTGGGACATCTTTGAGAGTTCAGGGTCACCCAAAGCTTCTACTGAATCAGAGGATAAAGCTTAAATCTTTTATTGATCTGTTTTTATTTTTTTAAGGTAGGGTCTCACTCTTGCACAGGGATTAAGAGAAAGTTTCTAAGAAGGAAGGAGTTCAGAGCATTTGCCCAACGGTGCAGGAGTAGGGCTCCTGAGAAATGGGAAAGGCCACCTAGAGACCTAGATAGGAATCATTTATGGACTGGATGAGGGCTGAACTAACCAGCCTGATGCCACGGTTCTAGGTAGGGGATCAGGTTTTCCATGAAAGGATAATTTTTCTAAGACCCTTAATCTTTCAGGAAGGGTATAATACTCTTGAAGGGGGTGATTATCAACCCCAGAAAAGGGGAACTCCTTTAGGGAAGAAATTAGGAAAGGCCAGGGCCTTCTGACATTTCTGACCTCTAGCAAAGTGGAATGATGCAGATAGCTCACCTAGAGGCTCGAAGACATTCATCTATGTTACCCCTTTACTATCTCACTAGTGAATGAAATTAAGCTATTAAAGCCTTAGAGTGAAATATATCAGCAAACTATTATAATACGTATATAACAAATATATATATATATATATATATATATATATATATATATATAATATATAATAAAATCTGTATCGAATGGAAAAACCAATGTGAATCTTGAAATATTTTTAAAACACTAATTGTATTATAGCTCTTTAGAGAATAAACTCAATATACCATACAGGGATGTCCAAGAGCATACTCACTGAGGAAATTAGCTTTCATTACTATGGAGGCCAAGATATCCTACACTATGGCATCTAACAATCTGAAAATCCAGGAAATCTCGTATCACTCAGTGTGGATATGAAAGTCCGAGAACCAGGAAGCCAATATTGTAGCTGTCCATCCATGTTGAAGGCCTGACAATAAAGTGGACCCACTGGTCTAGGTCTCAAGGTTCAAAGGCCAGAGAAGAAGTAGACTGACATCCAGGAGTGTGAGATGGATGTCCTGGCAAGAACGAAATTAGCCCTTTGCTTACCATTTTGTCCATGTGGTGGTTTGAATTAATGTCCCTCCACAAACTCATATATTCTAATCCAGACGATCCATG
The DNA here is from genome assembly GCA_004024765.1 of Zapus hudsonius. NCBI lineage: Eukaryota > Metazoa > Chordata > Mammalia > Rodentia > Dipodidae > Zapus > Zapus hudsonius. Next base: position 26,315 of record PVHP010014863.1, read on the forward strand.
GAGGAGGTTATCCAGCGGAGTGGGGAGGGGAAGACAGCGGGGAATTGGGATAACAACTCATTGTTTGCCCACTAAATATTGTAACTTATTATGGACAATAAAAAAATAAAATGCAAAAAACCCCTCATATATTCTGAATGCTTTAGCTGCTGGCAATTTGGGAAGTAGAACCTCACTGGAGAAGGTGTGCTCCTGGGGGTGGGCTTAGTGTTAGAGCCAGCTCTTCAATCCTAGATGTCAGCTCACTCTCCTGGTACTATTTTTCACTTGCTGGGGCTGAGGTGATGTCCAGCCTCTGCTCATGCTGTGCTTTCCCCTGCCATCATGACGCTTCCCTTTGAGTCTATAAGTCAAAATAAAAAACAAACTTTCCTCCTTTTAGCTACTTTGGGTCAGGAAATTTGTCTCAACAATGAGGAGATAACTGCAACAGTCCTGTTGTGGCTCACAGGGGGTTAAGTTATGCCCATGTTCGTTAGGATGAATCTGCTCTCAGTCTCAGGTTCAAGTGGTAATCATTTCCAGAAGCACAAGCTCAGGCACATAAAGAAATGGTTTACCACCTCTCTGAATATCCCTTAACCCAGTCCAGTCGAAAACCCTAAATTAATCATCATATTAACTAATATCCATTTAATAAAATTTTAAAACCTTCAGTGCTTTCATTGTTTCTAAAGGTTATCGATACAGGATCATCTATTGCTTTGCACATGAGTCACAGATGCTTTTGAAACTAGACATTGACTATGTTGGTCCCACACAGTGAACTTGAGTGATATTCAAACAGAGGGAACACGGTCAGACCATCAGCTTCTATGGAGAGGACAATGTCAAGTGCTCTCCAGTATCTTTCATTCATGTGTTTCCTTGAGAGAGATTCTCTTTGAACCCAGAGGTGACTTTTTTTAGTCAGACTGGCTGACCAACAAGCTTTATTGATTCTATGGTCTTTGCCCCCTCACAGGACTGGCATTGCTGGCATGCATGACCTCGCCCAGCTGTTTGCATGGGTGCTGGGGAACAGGACTCAGGACAAATCAGAACCTCACATTGGCGCAGCAGGGCTGTTCCATGCTGAGCCATTTCCCCAACCCCAATAATAACATTTCTAGAAAATGGGTTTTCATTCCGTAATTCAGAATACTATTTCTAACACATAAAACCTTTGAGACTAAAAGTGCCATCTAAAAGAAAATATCACTTTCAAAGCCCAACTGTGAGAGGCATGCACAATTGTTATACATGGGCTTGGGTGTGTTCGTGTTCTATCTTTATAAATTATGAGGAATTTTATATTCTAATCCATGTGTACCATAACACAACATGTGATGAGTTTTTTTTCCATTTAGCAGATCAGATATATTTCTATTTAGGATGAGAACTTTTATTTGTATTAGCATTTGCCTAAAGTTCAGAGAGGGAATGACATATTTCCTGGGAAATGAAGAGAAACCAGAACACTAAAAATGAACCCTGCTTCCAGTGATATGTGATAATCTCACTCCATCAACTAGAGTGCTTCCTGCCTTTGGTGAGGTGGAGAGAGTAGAGACACAAAGAAAACCAGCTTGCTTTAAAGAGAAGCTGATAAGATCATGGTGTCAAGCGGAACATTGAGGAAAAGCCAGATATTTCAGATTTACCCTTCAACTTTACTATTAACATTGAAGTGATTCTAGGTGTTAAGTGCTTATTTACTGGTTCCTAGAAGGCTTTAGGTTGGCTTTATTCTTTGAGATGTCTAGCAGAGACAAGAAACTGGGCTGACTGAAAAATGGATTTGATCCAAATTGCTTCTACATATGTGTGTCTCTGTGTTATGTGTACCATATACACGTCATTATGCATGTCTATGTACATGATCACATAATGTTGAAAATACAAAAATTTTAAAAGAGAATTCTTTTCTTTCTTTTGTTTTTTTGTTTGTTTTCAATGTAGGGTCTCACTCTAGCCTAGGCTGACCTGGAACTCACCACTTTATAGGCCCAGACTGGCCTCTGTCTCCCAAGTGCTGGGTTTAAAGGCATGTGCCACCACTCGAGGCTTAAAATTTATACATGTTTGTGGGCATTTGCGACTGCAAATGAACACCAACTGCTTGTACCCCTTTCTGTGTATGGTTTCTGTGAGTGGCTGAGGAATTGAACAGTCTGGCAAGCTTTGGAAACAAATGCATTTAACCTCTGAGCCACCTCGAAGGCCTTTTCATTTTGACATGCAAAAACATGCTTTTTCTTGTTTGCTTAAAAACAGTTTGTTTAAGTAATTTTGCAGTGCCTGCAGTACCAGACACACTTTCTTGGAAAGCCCCTGTGTGTTTCTCTCTAGACTTTGGTTTTGGGGTGGCTGGGTGTGGAGGGGAAGGGGAGAGAAATGCAGAAGAGGTGAAAGGAGTCCTGTGAGAAACTACATTTTTCTGTTTTGGCCACTAACTAAATTATGTTTGGCAGACTTTTACTGAAGCTGAAAAACCCAAGGTGCTATTTCCAAATGTAGTTGTGTAGGCTCCAACACAGGAGAGTCTTTGGGGGTCTTCACACAGATCAGAAAACTTCTCTGTAAATGCTTAGAGAATATTTTAGGCTCAAGGCCCTATAATATTTGTCAAAACTACTCAACTTAGTCACCACAGCACAAAAGCAGCCATAGACAATTTGTGAAAATGTGAGAATGGTCTGGATCTCAGTGAGGATCCATTCATTTGGGGGGCAGATTTGGTCCACAAGACGTAGTTTACCCACTCATGAGATAAAGGAAAGTCGAAGAATATTGCATATAGAAAAGCATTATGAATATATAAAGGACTCATAAAAATTATAACAGGGGCTATGGAAATGGCTTAGCGGTTAAAGGCACTTTATTGCAAAGCCTGCTCACCTGAATTCAGTCTTCCTCAGCACAGACCTAAGCCTGAGCTGCAAAGTGGCACTCTTGTCTGTAATCCAAAGCATCTATGGCAATGGCCCAGCCAAGAGAATCAGCTCACCAGTAGCAGCAAGAGAGAGACCCAGTTTCAAAGGGGTGAAAAGAGACAGGAAACACCCCAAAGTTGTCCTCTGATCTCCACATCAGCACAGTTGCAAATAGGCACACATAAATTGTTAAAAATAGAGAAAATACACTAAAAATCATAACCCAACAGAAAAACAAAAAACGTAGTAAAGATTGAAAAAAGGAAGTTCTATAAACATGAAAGTGAATCATTTTTTAAAAAAATTTTTTATTCATTTTTAAGCAGAGAGATACAGAGAGAGAGAGAGAGAGAGAGAGAGAGAGAGAGAGAGAGAGAGAGAGAGAGAGAGAACACGCACCAGGGCCACCACCTTGTGGGTCTGGCTTATGTGGGTCCTGAAGAATTGAACCCCAGGGCCTTCGGCACTGGAGGCAAGTGCCCCAACCGCTGAGCCATCTCTCCAGCCCGAAAGTGAATCATTTTATAAGGGAAAACTTTTCAACATAATTAAACGAATTTAATCTAAAGCAAGATAGCAGTCACATAAAATAATGGCAAACGGAAAAGGTGTTTTTCTGTGATACTCTGAGAAAGGAGCTGCAATTAATTGATCCTTCTCCCTGCAAAGGATGTCTTCAGAAGGCAGATGGGTGCAGCAATCAAAATTACAAGTCACAGCTAGGCATGATGGTGCACACCTTTAATCCCAGCACTGGGGAGGCAGAAGTAGGAGGGTTGCTATAAATTCCAGGCCATCCTGAGACTGCATAGTGAATTCCAGGTCCACCTGAGATAGAGCAAAACCCTACTTCTAAAAATCAAAAACAAAACAAATTACAAGGTACAAATGTTTATTGACTTATTATAATTTGCATATGTCGTGTATTGCATGTATATGATAACAATAACCAACCTAAAAACCCACTAAAAAGACACAATGGGAAAATGACAGCACATTTGGTGAGTCACAGGCTACATAGACATTGTAAAGAATAAGGTAGACTTGTATACTTATATGAGAGATTACTTGGTATTCACCCTGAACCATCTCATTCTTTCTGTGGATAGGGGGGCCTGGTTTGAGATAGTTTCACCTTTCTTTGCAGATAAGTACACTCATGTGCTGAAGTTAATACTAATCAGAAATGAATGGAATTGGCTTGTCTACTTGCCAGTTCATTTTCAAAAAGCTACCGACTTCTAAATCACTCTTGATTTTCCCATTTCTGTAATAGCTAGGAAGCTACCTGTTGAAGAGATGTTCATTCATTTGGGGCCTAAGTGATTTCATGGAGCAGAGTCCACTGACTGGTTGGTTCTGTGCCCACATAGAAAGGGAGCATGGCGCTACTAGACCTTACGTGTGGTCTTGGTTGAGTGGGAAGCAGAGGCCATGGGGTCCAGGGGCTGAACCCTGGAAGGTGGATGACCTCCTTTCTGGTGGCATAGCAGGGTCAATAAAAATATCATCTGCCTGTAAGAGCCATGGCCTGGGACTATCCAGAGGCCTCCATCCACCCCACCAATAACTGTCTGCTGCCCCCAAAAATCTCAAAGTCCTCAACCTCACTGAGGAGGGCCCTCAGTGGAAAGGGGGCAGGGAGGAGGGAAACAGTAGTACCAGCACAAGATTTGTACATACAAATTTCTACTCATTAATAATAAATAAATAAATAGATAATAAATAAATACATTGGAAGAAAAAATTGCCTGCCATAATTAACGAAAAAACCAGATCGCTTCAGTGGAAGCTACCAGAAACCCTGAGAATTGTGCCCTACCATCTGTAAGAAATCAGTGAGAAACTAAGGCAAGACACTGCAAGTCTGTGGGCAGAGATGGAAAGAAATAGAGACCCAGAAGGGTGAGTCCTGCAAGTTTTGAAAAGACAATGGGTAACACACCCCCCCAATTGTGGGAGATCAAACCAGTTCTTTAGACTTTTTCAGAACCTGTTAAGACACCTCAGCTAAGGAAGCCCAAGGCAAAGAGCAAATAGGGTATGTTGTCTTCCTGCCTGACCTAAATTTTGAGGGGTGACCTCAAGGTACCTGCTAGAGAGGAAAGAGAAGTGTGTCAAATGCCAGACATACTAGCCAGGAAATAAGTCCAACTGAGGACCTGAGGACGGAAAAGAACACTGAGAGCAATCATTGGCTCAGACAGCTGACAGGAAGTGCAACCGCCCTGGCAAGATAGGAGATATTCTAAGTATCTCATCTGCCAAATATTGTGCTGTTTTCACAGGATGTACTAAAAATCATTCAGCTCTAACAAAAGGTTAAGACAGTTTTGATCTGTGTTTTCTTGCATCCTGGTTCTTAAGGCTTTTTGGGCCTCAGGGAAGCCTTCTTAAGTTTGTTCTTTTTTAAAAAAATTATTCTCAACATAACGGTTTGCTATTGCATATTGTGTGCTCTTACATGCGGGGTTTGATGTCCCTTGCTGGTTAGATGCTATGCTAATAGGACCTCATTTTTCTCATGATACAGACATGAGTTATTATTGACAGTGAAGAAGGCTAAGGGACAGGTGGAAACATCAGACACCTAAGGGAACAGTTGTACTTCATAATATAGGAAGGAATCTGTGTGTACACACTATAAATGGTTCAACAGACACACTGTTAATGCTTTGCTTGTTCTGAGTTGACCCAAAGCCCAGATGATGCAGCTTGGGGAATATGAACCTCAGCTCAGCTGCACAGAGACAGATCTTAATGAGGGGACAGTGCAGGGGATGGTAGGGAGAAAGCACACCAACACCATGGATCTCAAAGACAAGGCTAGCTACCTGACCAGAAGGCAAGATGAAACTCTGGAATGATTGACCACCTTTTATCCATTCCCTATGAGGCTTGCTGGCTGGAGACCAGAGATCAGGCAGCATTACAGGCCATGAATCTACTGTTTTTTCAGATTGCTGGATCTCTGAATGAAGCACGGCTTGAAAATTCAGTTTCTGTCTCTGCTCAATGGCATTTGTGGTGACAGGCAATGCCAACTCTGAATTCCTGTTACAGAACCAAGTAGACCCAAAGCCAGTTAAGTTTGAGTTCTTTGGTTAGAAGCAGTGTTCCATGGTGACTGCGCTGCCCAGAAGCAGGATGGTCTGTGAAAGCCAAACCAAACCCACATGCGTCTGGGAGAGAGACTGAGTAGGTCGCATGTTCAGTGTGGGTCCCTGTGTCCATTGGGGACACATCCTTGTCCTTTTATACTGCAAAGTTATCAGCTAGAAAAGAACCGGGCTGACCTACAAGCAAAGGATGTGTTTATTTGAGAATAAAAGTGACAATTCTGACACACTGTCCAGGACAGATCCAGGATATGCCCTGACAAGGGACAGGGGAGGGGACTTTTCTGAGCAGAGAGGTCGTGTGATCTTGAGTCAATTGTTTTGACACTCTACGGTTAGCTGGTTGGGTCATGGGTAGAAGGTTGCATGGTGGGCTTGTTTCATGACCACCAGCTGCAGAAGCTCCCACGACCAGATAATTCTGAAAAACCAGGGAGTCACTCAGTCGGGCACACTTGCCAATGTACCTTTCAACATGACCATCAGTGGGACAAGATGGAGTGTGTTTGGCTTGAAGTGGGTTCTCAGGATGTAGTTGGATCCAGTCTTGGCTGCTGGCTGGAGAATCCACCTGCACATGGGATCCTAACACCACATGATCACATGGCTCCATGGTCAGGATTTCAGTCTGCCTCTGGTTAATAAGCCAATCGCTGCTTTTCAGCGATTAGAGAGTAAAGGTATAAACCTTAGCTATAGCTATATGTTTTTTATCAGGGCCTGCCAAGGACTTCTTATTTGGTCTCACCACTACTGTTGACTCCTTTCTTTGAATTTTCCAATGCAGCAGAGCACTCTTTCTAAAGGTAGAATCAGAACACGATGAAGATATAATCTTAATTCACTTAGTGACAATCTTTGAGCACTTATTTAATAAATATCTGTTAAAATATGTGCCAGTTCAAAAAATAAAAAGCCGGGCGTGGTGGCGCACACCTTTAATCCCAGCACTCGGGAGGCAGAGGTAGGAGGATTGCCGTGAGTTCGAGGCCACCCTGAGACTACAGAGTGAATTCCAGGTCAGCCTGGACCAGAGTGAGACCCTACCTCAACCCCCCCCCCCAAAAAAAATGTGTCAGTTCTACATCTTGAAGATTCAACAGAAAGTGAAATAGAGGAAAAGCAGATGCTTCGCTTACACTATGACTTAAGGAGTTCTTGTCTCATACTGGCTTTTCAAATTCTGTCATTAGACAGTCACCCTTAGGATAAAGTTGTCCACCTTATGTTAAAGTGAATGGGGTAGAATGTACCAAAGGCTGAGACTCAATAACAATACTTACTCTTAAGAAAGCATTTACAGTTTTATTTACTCTAAGTATTTATGAATTTAGTTTCATAAATTCATGGGTTTTGTACTATTTTTATTTGCAAGCAAAGAGAAATAAAGAGAAGAGAGACAGAGAGAGAATGGGCACGCCAGGGCCTCCAGTTGCTGCCAATGAACTCCAGATGCATATGCCACCTTGTGCATTCAGCCTTACATGGGTCCTGGGGAATCAAACTGGGGTTGTTAGGCTTTGCAGGCAAGCGCCTAACAGCTGAGCCATCTCTCCAGCCACTCAATTCCTTGTTTCCAATGCATCCATTGAACAACAAGGGAAGCCCTTCGAAGAACTGTAAAGGTCTAATATTTTTTACTTCCTTGGAAACTAACAAGTTAGCTTGTCAATAGGCTCAGATGCTGGCAAACACGAGAGCCTGATGAGTCAGAGACAAACATCTTTAAGCAGCAATGGTGGTGACTGGGGTATTGTCTTTTTGTACAGCTCACTGTAGAATCCTTCAGGGTGGGGCCACATATAATGTGGTATTAAATGGGTTGTCCTAAATGGTATCAGGGAACAGGAGGAGGGGCATTTGGCACAAAGCAAGTGGAATTAAGTTTAAAAAAATTGATTTTAATTAATAATAATGGATCAATTTTAGGGCATTAATTATGCCAAGTGTTCATTATTAGTGTTTATGCTAAATAATAAGGAAGCAACATAGGCGGTGTGTATGGGCACTTTGTGATATCTTCACAATTATCTTTGCTAATTTAAAAGTTCTCTACAACTGTCTAAAAAAGACTGCTCAGTAAATGGTAGTACATATTGTCTTTGAACACTGGAATCACTGTGAACATTCGAGCCAACTGGACACATTTGGGAAGGCTGAAAAATGGTAGAACATGATGGCTGAACTGCCTGCTGACCCCTCATTCTTTCCCACCAGTGTGACAGGAAGATGTGTAACTAAACCACAGCACACTACGTGCCCACAGGTGACAATTTCAGAGGCTTCTTTTGCAGTAATAATTAGAAGAGCCTTACATCAAGCACTCTGAGAATGAGCAGACTAACCACCGAAAGCAGAGCTGAAACTACTTGGAGGGTGAAATGTGTCTTTTCTAGAAGGAAGCAGATCTTAGGGGTTGGGTTCTCTGGGGAATTCTCAGTGGAGAGTCACTATTAACACTTGAGCTTTGGTTTACCACAGGAGTTGGCTCATCAGAGCCTTGTGTCTTTTGTCAATCTGACCCTTGGCAAATATGAACCCTTGTTTGTCTGTGCACAAAACTCCTTGCTCTGGACGACAAAAGAGGAAGTTGAAGACCATACCCGATGATGTTGATCTTGAATTGCCCCTTGCCATCTCCCTGCCCACACCATTCATAACCACAAAAGGGACCTGAGGGCTATTACACAAGGCAGCTGGGCCCTACCTCTAGTTCCTGTTCAGCAGAGCCCGTGATTTGCATTGTTAATGACATCTTAGATGATTATAAGGCTCACTTTGAGCAGTCCTGGTGTAAGTGAAGACGATAGCATCTTCTGCTTTAGTGTTTATTAAGTCCATGTCTCATGTGATCCTAAAAGTCACCCGGAAGATCATTAGTCTCTACCTGAAACTTTCTAACTCTGAACCTTAGAAGAGCTTGGAGGAGATTGGGAAATTTATTACTCTAGAACCCAGGCACCATTGGTGTTGCAGGGAGGGGCGGACTGTCATAGTTTGATACAGGTGTCCCCCACAAACAATTGAATGTGTTCTGATAGATCGATCCTCAGCTGATGGAAGTTTGGGTTTTACAACCTCGATGAAGCTGTGTTGTCATGGGCGGGCTTATGGGGGTTATAAGCCAGCTCCCCCTTGCCAGAGTTTGGCACACCTTCCTGCCGCTGTTTGCAGTGCTGTGGCAGAGGTGATGTCCAGCCCTCTGCTCATGCCATCGTTTTCCCTGCCAGAATGGAGTCTCCCCTCGAGTCCGTAAGCCAAATAAACCCATTCCTCCCTAAGCCGCTTTTGCTTGGGTTCTTTCTGTGCAGCAACTAGAAAGCTGACTGCAACAATTGGTGAGTATGGACTTAGACCAGGTCACTGTAGAGAAATCAAGGATATTCAAGGACACGCCTGTTGGCCCAGGAGAAATATAACAGTTGAAGGATAGTGTAAAAATGATCAACAGGGTCAAAATTTTGTTATGACACTTGCTGGCTATATGCAAAACACTGTAGAAACCATCTCAGCGACTTGGGATGGGTTTTTACTCTTCTGTCAACCAAGGGTTCAAGGGGAAGCAAATGAACAATGTGTCTCCTGTCCAAGGTCATCAATTGCAACTTGAAGGCCAATGAATATTTTGAAGGTGCTCAGTTTCCCTGAAACACACATATGAATGAAAAGATTATTTTTATATCAATGTGAGGAATAGAGTAGTAATCAAAAGGCAGTTTGTATAATGAGTAATTACAGCTTATGGCTCTATAACCCTAAAAAATAATCAAAGATTCTTCAAAGAATAATATTTATTTGGCACTAGAATAGCCCAGCAATGAGAATATATATGCATTATTCTAAGCAAAGAGGATATTCAGAGGTTGAGACAAGGGGAAGTTGCTAATGGAGAAATGGAAATTACATAAGATATTTTAAAACAATAAACCTTGGGCACAGGGATTAATAGCAAAAGGTGGTGGTGTCAGCCTAACATTGAACGTCTCTTAGCAGATGGCCTTGCTGAAGCATTTCTGTGGAGGGTTATGGTAGCTGTGGAACAAGGTTGTAGTCTGACAGAGATCTGTGAGTTCCTGTCAGGCAATCAGGCATGAGAACCCTTCCTTCACAGTCTCTCAGTTCGACTTACTTACCTTGGGTTCCCTTCCATCACCCTGAGTCCTTGCCACCCTGTTCTCCTGGGCTCCTGGACTTCTCATATGAGGGGAGGCTTCTTTACTAGTTAGATGTGATGAACATCCATATAACTTATCATATTACTTAGTTAAATGTGTACATATTGTACATAAATTTTATTTTAATAAACCTTTTGTTGTTTTGTCTCTATAAATTAATTTGTGTTGTTCTCTCTCCAAAACCATATATGCACCAAAAAAACAGACAGGGGGAAGACAGAGATTTTTTCTCCTTTACATAGCCTTAGATCGGGGTCTTACAACCCTCTTCCAGAGTTGTTGATTCCCTGAGTCTATGGAATTTCCTTCTCACACTGCCCTCCCAGAAAGGGATGTCTCTTTCTAGCTCTCCTGCTCCTCCTAATATCCTTCCCACTATGGAGAGGGCCTACTACCTTTAAACAATCTCAGAGACACCCAAGATTAGTAACAGGGTCAAGTTGACAGCAAACTTAATCATCTGAGTGTTTAAGACCCGGTATATGGCCAAGAGTTAAACAAGTATGTCTTTTTGGGTGTCATCGATGGCTCTCCAAGCAGGAATTGGGGTCTGGGAGAAGCCCTGTGGCTTCTACAGCATTATCGCTGCCAGTTAGGATGAGTCCAGGTCATGTGCTGACCTTGGCTTTCCCTTCTTTGGGAAGCTGGGGGCACTGTCAGTACCAAGGTGATGCTCCTGTTTTTTTTATTGTATACTGATTTGTTTCTGGGTCTCCTTGTCTTTCTTGATCAGAAAGGCAGGGGACACTCAGAGAGTCAGTGCAAAACACTTTAGGGTTGTCCCCTCATCTGTGGCCTTGTGACATGGGAGCAGAGGCCAAAATATTCGCCTATTTTGCTCCATGGCTCCAATTGGATTTGGCTTTTACACAGGTACTTAGAACATTCAAAAATGAATTTGTATCAACCCTGTACAATAGATACATCTATATTTTCATCTCTAATAGACTATTAAAGCATATCTGACTAAAGAATGCATAACCTTCAATCTACCTTGTTAAACCTGTGAGTTTACTTATTTGGAACAGTTTAGGCCATAACAAGTATGAAAGTAGGAGTAGGCTCATTTTAATTTTTTAAATATCTCATGACTATCAACACAGACAAGAACATATTGTGAGCTTTGAAAGCATTTTAGCAATAAGTCCAAATAAACTGATCTAACCTGGAAGTCATCAGATCAGGAATAGTCAAGCAACACAGCATCTGTGCTTAGAAACATATCAATTATCCAGGAGAGTTTGGAAACTCAATTGTAGAGGCTGAAATAATTTTCCTCAGATGTAGATCATTGTCTGAGCTTGAGGTTGTTCTCTGGAGAAGGGAATATATATTAAAGAGTTAGTTCATTTAAAGGCAATAGACTTGAAGTACCCAACATAAGACAATTGTTAAAATAAAATCCTAGCTAATGACTCTGTGATTATCCACAATAAGTAGAGTCTGGACACGGTTGAATTAGAACAGCTGAGTTCTAATATAACCCTTGGTGAATCTGTTTTTGAAAGAGGAAACATGTGACAACCAATGCTGTCAGTTTAATTTCAGGCATTAATTAACCTCATACACAGTAGAGATCCTTATAAACATAAGACAATTTTATGTTTTATCCATGAAAGAAATTCTACAAAAACTGAACTGTTATCTCAACACATTTTACCCAACAGGAGGATAGAAGCCACAATGGCTGAAATTAAACCTTTAAGTTGTATAAGTTTGATGATGACCATTTCATAGCATTAGCAGGGACAAAGAAAAACCATTTTTAAACCCACAATGTGTCTAGATATGAGAACCTTATTTTAGAAAATTAACATTAGTAAAATAACTCTTGACTTTAAAAACTCAGGTTTTCCAATAATTAAGACTTTGACAAAGAAAAATAGTTAGCTTGGATGAATACCTTAAGAGTCCTCTTTGCATATTTCTTAACCCATG
>PVHP010014864.1:0-38372 GCA_004024765.1 Zapus hudsonius
ACATGGAGGCCCCAAGAAGGGAGCTGATTGGGCCTCACATTCTGTGGCAGGGTTGGGCTTGGAGGTCTCATGAGATGGCTTCCTCGGAGTCACTCCAAATGTCTCTTTTCCAGGAGGGAGGCTGGGTGGCCTGGTCTCCCTCCTCTACCCACTGGAGTCTGGGCATGACGTGTGCCTGGCGGGCTTGAGGTTTGGAGGATGTGATTCAGGCGCTTTGAGGGGATAACTGCCCAAGCTGAGGGGAAAGACCCACGTCACTGCCAAGAGAGGCCAAATTGCTCCTGGGGTCTGGCAGCCCCATGGCCCCCTGCAGCCTCACCTTATATAGTCATGAGCAGCCTCGGGGGCTGGAGGGATACTCAATATCTTCTGGTGTGGGTACCAGACTGCACGGGAAATGTGGACGCCATGGTCAGCATGGGCCTTCCATGGCTGAGTGTGGGAGTCAGCAGTTGTGGGTTCCCAGCGTTCTTCCTGGGGGGGGGGTGTGCAGGCAGGAGGACTCGGGCTGGTGGGGAGCAGCAAGTATTCCAACTGCAGTCTTGTAGTATCCCCTTCCCTGGAAGCCACCCGCTAAGCAGGGACTCACCAAGGGAAGGTGCTTGCTATGAGGAAGGTCACCTTTGGACCTGAACCCATGGAACTAAACTCCTAGGCTTCTCGGAGGACACAGGCTGCCAGGGGACCCTGATCTGTAGGCCTTCCTCTTGTCTTCCCACCCAAAGCCTCTACTCAGGCCCTACAGAGGAGCATCGTAAATTCTGGTTATCTTAGCTCCATTCTCTTATCAGAGGAAAAAGCATCCCCCCCATGCCCACTGCGTGTGTTAATTTACATGTAAACCACACTAGTACAACTGTCAGCTTTGTCATATTAGTAACCTTTTTTTTTTCAAATAAAATATCAACCTGAATTTGGGCTTGGTGGCACATGCCTTTAATCTCAGCACTCTGGAGGCAGAAGTAGGAGGATTGCTGTGAGTTCGAGGCCAGCCTGAGACTACATAGTGAACTCCATGTCAGTCTGGGTTAAAGTGAGAACCTACCTCAAAAAACCAAAACCTAAACCAATATGTATGTATGTATGTATGTATGTATGTATGTATGTATCTATCTATCTATCTATCTATCTATCTATCTATCTATCTATCTATCTATTTATCATCTATCTATCTGCCTATCTATCTATCTATCTATCTATCTATCTATCTATCTATCTATCTCTACATCTATCCATCTGAGTAGAAGTTGGTTCATTTTATTTTTGTTCCCAAATATGTAGTGAGTACATGTCCTGTGGTGTGTACCCCACTCTGAGAACACCTCTATAAGATGCTTCACTCTCATCCCTTCTAAGAAGGCCTCGCTGATGGATGCAGGCTCTTCCGCATAAATCAGCACGCCTTCCCCACTGCTTGCTGCGACCCATGGCACCATGCTGTAATTCCTTCCAAGCCAGGAAGTCCCATCCTGCCCTACTATACGGTGGTGCTGAAGGCTCATGGGAAATGTCCCACCACTTGATCCATCTGGGCTGAAGCCTGCTATGGCAGGCTTTGAGAGCTTTTGGTTTTGCCTTGGGTCTAAAAGAAGCTTTCAAATTCCGTGCCCAGGAGATGGGTACCATGCACACAAGGGTAGGAAAGTGATTCACTTCTGTCTTGAAGACTCAGTGCCTTCCTGCTTTCCATTTCTCTTGTCCCAACAATCCTCATTTCTTTTCTTTCTTTGTGTGTGTGTGTGTGTGTGTGTAGGTAGTATTGTGGTATGGTGTGAGTGTGCTATGTCATGGTATATGCGCATGTATGACCATGGCATCCTGTGGATGCCTAAAGTGGCTGGAGCCGAATATCTGATGTCCTGCTCCATCACTGAATTGCCTTGAGATGGCGTCTCTTGCTGAGTCATGACATTCCAGTGTTCACTCCCCACAGGGTTACGGAAGTGCATGGCCATATACCCAACTGTTTATGTGGGTTCTGGAAATTCAAACTCACCCCCTCAGGCTCTCATGCTTGCACAGGAAGTGCACTGACCATCTCTCTAGTCCAACAGTCCTCATTGCTATTGGAGGAACCAAGGAACTGGGCTCTTTCCTCAGTTCCAAGGATGGAAGACAGAGCTGAGGTCAGGCCAGTTTGACTTCCACAGACGGGGACTGAGTCAGTGTGAGCAAAGGACTTTAGTCACCTTGAGTAGAGTGTCTTGGGACTTCTGCCTGGGACATTGAGTCCATGTTGGGCTCTTTTCTCAGGATGTCATGGTATGTGGATTCAATGCCTAGAACTGAGAGCAGCTGCGGTGTTAGTTGAGGAGTGTGGGCTGATCCCATGATGAGGGAGGGCTTACAGAAGCATCAGGAGAAAGGCTGAAGCTCTGATTATATGCCAGTATTGCAGCCCACGCTGCTGCTGCATTTTATAAATATATGGGTGATAATTACCTTTCACTATGTAAGTCTTTGAGGTTTCAGGTATATATAAACAAACACCCTTTTATAGAGGGTGCAAGACAGGGAAAAAAAAGCACAAAGCTAATTAAAAATACTTTTTAAAAATCCACACATTGGGCTTGTGATGTAGTTCAGTCAGTAAAGCGTTTGCCTAGCATACACAAGCCCTGGGTTCGATCCCCAGCACCACATACAACTGAGCACGGTGTGCTTGTCACCAGCACTTGGGAGTTGGAAGCAAGATCAGAAGTTCATGGTCATCTTTGGGTACATATTAACTTTGAGGCCAGCCTTGGATATATAAGTCACTGTCTTAAAAACAATCAAAACAGACAGAAAACCCCCTATCAGCCTGTATAATCACAAAAGCCAATTTCTTCTCCTCAGTTGTGTGTGTGTGTGTCTCCCCCAGGTGTTACCATGTCATAACAGAAACATGACACTTAAGCTCAAATGGGAATAGCTTCATGCCCCCAGCTCATGCTCATACTAAGCGAGTCGTGGGTGTTGTCACCAGCAGTGTGCACATTACTATTCCTGTTGTTTGGTGAACGTCTAGAACTGTCCCCCAGCCCAGTCCAAGTGGAACAGAAACTCCTTTGTCATATACATGTCCCATTTTTCAAGAGCCCTGCACTTCAGATGTCTCCAGGTACCTGGGAACTCCTGTTGAGACTGTGGGAACTGGAGGGAAACTTCCTCAGGCCAGCCTTGGAGGAGGCGTCCAGGGCCCAGGGCCCAGGGCAGGGTGGGTGCCAGGTGTCAGGACAGGCAGAGCTGGAAATGGGCTTTCTGTCCTGCCTCATAGGCAGGGATTCCCCCAAGTTGCCAAGGGGGAGAAAATAACAAACCCTGAGTGGAGGCTGAGACTCTAAGCCTAGCCAGGTCTTTGGTTGCTCCGTGTCTGCTGAGGCAGGTGCCATCAGCTTAGCCCTCAAGCAGATGGTGGAAGGAAGGTGGAGGCTGTGAACCTCCATGGCTCTTGGATGCCAGGGAAAGCAGAAGAGAGACTCCAATGGAGGGGCCTGACACTGGAGGAGGTCCTGAACCTAAGGGCTGGCAGGGACTGTCTAGGAAAGGCAGACTGTAGGCTTGGTCACCTCCCTGGATAGTCTCTCTGAAATGGCTGGACTTCATATTCCAGGACAGTCAATGATCATTGATGACCCACTTCACTTTAATGGGTTGCAGGCAGTGCAATATACTAGCAACCTGGTTTTGGTTGCCAGGTTAGTGTGTGCCTGGGCTCAGGATGTACATGGCAGGATTAGTGGGCAGTCTCAGAGCCAGGACTCTAGGTCAAGTGCTCCTTCTACCACTGTGAAGAACTTGGAAAGCTGGAAGTCCAGAGTGGGGATAGGGCTGCTCTCTGGAGAGCCTGCAGGCTCATCCCGCTGGGACCCTTGCTCCTCCCTCCCATCCTATCCCATCCCATCCCATCCCATCCCATCCCATCCCATCCCATCCCATCCCATCCCATCCCATCCCATCCCATCCCATCCCATCCCATCACCTACCACCCATCCCTCTCCCTCAGAGCCCTCTACACTCAAAACCACATTGGCCTGTCCCATTTCTCTCCTGCCTTCACTTTTTTTTTGGGGGGGGTGACATCAGATAGCCATATCTGGGAGGGGGCGTTTCAGCATGCTAGGTAACAAAGGAGAGAGCCTTCATTTAGCCAGGCCTTCTCTCTCCCTCTCTCCATGGAAAATGTAATCTCCTCCAGCCAGCGCAAGCCCAGGGGCTAATGTGTTCAAGATGAGGCTGAGAAAGTGCTGAGCACAGCAAGCGAGCTGTGAGTCTGTGGCATGGGGGCCCAGAGCTGAATGGCTGGGGTGTGTGTGTGTGTGTAGAGAAAGCTGACCTCAGAATGCCAGAGGGGTGAAGCCAGCACTATAGGCCTCCCAGGGCTGGCAGCAGGGAATGCCCTCACCTTGGCTCAGACACCTGGCAAGGCTTAGAATCCTGGCAGCTGGGAAAATAAGACCCCTCTGCCAGCTTGTCCCTTACTCTCTCTAATTTCATAAAACTCTCATGAGAGGTCAAGAATCCTGTGTGTGTGTTTTCAACAAACACATCTACTGTGATAATTCTATGTGACAACATGACTAGACCACAGGGTATCCTGATCTTTGGTCAAACATCATCCAGGTGTTTCTTTGAGGACATTTTTATACCTGATTAACATTTAAATCTGCAGACTGAATGTGGCAGATTGTCTTCTCTGATGTGGTGTGTCTCGTTCAATTCATTAAAGGCACGGTAGAGTAAAAACACAGACCCAACTATGAGAATTCTTCCTGCTGGATTACCTTTGAACTTGGACATCAGGGTTTTTTTCCCCTGTCTTCAGACTTGAGCAGAAATATTAGCTCTCAGATCTCAAGCTTGTTAGCCTGTGTGTGTGTGTGTGTGTGTGTGTGTGTACGTACATGCATGTGTATATATGTGTTCCCATGTGTTTGGGCTGGTGTACTTGAGCCTGAGGAGTCTGGGGGTGTCCTTGGGGTGGGGGATGCCCATGTACCCTTGAGTCTGAGGAGTCTGGGGATGTCCTTGGGGTGGAGGGTGCCTATGTATCCTTGAGTCTGAGGAGTATGGGGGTGTCCTTGGGTGGGGGATGCCCATGTACTCTTGAGTCTGAGGAGAATGGGGGTGCTTACATGGGGAAGCAGAAGCCTGTGCCCTTGCTGAGGGCTGGGAATATAGCCCAGTTGGTAAAATGCTTGTGACAAAAACATGAGGACCCAGTTCAGATCCTCAGCACCCATATAAATGCCAGGTCTGGTGACATGCCCACACAATATGAACATGCACACACACAGCCACATACATATACATGTAAAAATAATTTCTTTTGGTCATAGAAAAGAAAATCTATTAACAAGATGCCACTTCGGCTGGTCCAAACAGGTATTGACAAAACATGATTCTATTCGGCCATGCCAAGCTGAGCGATCACTTTCTTTCTTAGGGACTGATCTCTACTGATCTCCCGAGCCTTCTTTGCAGATGGACCCCAGTTCTTGATGTCCTCCCAAAGTTCCCATGGCTTGTTCTCCCCTCACTCCTGAGAGGTTGAGCACACAGTATAAAGACGTCCCTGGCTTGTTTGTCCAAGTGGCACTCTGAGGTTTTTTTTTTATTCCATTCTACAATAACTCTTTTCTCTGAAAATGAAACCCGAGTCATTTGGACAGATGTTTCTCAGTGGTCGGTACAGCTTGAATTTCTTGGTATGCGCTGGTCTGACAAGGCGGGGGCCTTCTAAGCTCCCTTCAGGGCAGGCACTCAGGACGTGAGCCTGGGACAGCCCATGCCATGGGGCCACAGCCATGGAGGTGACCCGTGAGGAAGAAGGCGATCCTGACAAGGTCAGGATTTCCCCCCAAACCACACAGTTGGCAGAGGCTGAGGCACACTGAGACAGTCACTGTCCCCACTGGTTCTGGTTGTTTTTTTCCACCAGCACACAGATATGGGAAAGGCCTGGAGGCAAATGACAGATATCCTGTCATTGTTGGACCCTGTTGGCATGTTCACGGTCACCGCTGGTCTATTACAGATGGGCTAAACAACCCAGGGTGAGTCAGCTGCCCTCTCTGGGCCTCAGTTTCCTCATCTGGAAAGTAAGGGACTTGGCTTGGCTCAGTTCCAAGCAACAGCTTTGGAGCATGTTGTGTGTTGGGGAGGGGTGCTGTGGGCTTGAGCAGAGAGAACTATGGGGCACAGAAACCTTGCTGGAGCAGGTGGCTCCTGCTGGAGGGGTGCACGGAGACCAGGACCACCCAGTGACAAAGACCTGAGGGGGTGAGATGACAATGCCTATGTGTGCCAGGATGGACCAGAACAGAGAAGTCCCTGCCTCGATGGAGCTGTACTGATCATGCTTCCCTCCCCCATCCCCGTCATTAATATTCCACAGCATCTCTGATCCCCTCACTTGCCCAGACAGCTACATAAAGACGTACAATTAAATGCCTACATGCATGGACAGATGTCACATTGTTCCCTGATCAAGTTGTCCCCACCTGCTTTTAGAGGTTCCTATTGGTCACTTTCTTGGATTCAGGCATTAAGGATCCTTCCAAGAGCTAGCCTGGTCCCTGACATACCACAAACTCTCACCAAGGACGGGGTCAGGGGATGGTTAAAAATAGAGGTTCCAGACACCCCCTGTCATGGTTTGATCCAGGTGTCTCCTACAAACAAATGAATGTGTTCTGGATAATTGATCCTCAGCTAATGGCAGTTTGGGTTTTTACAACCTCGATGAAGCTGTGTTGTTGGGGGCGTACTTATGAGGTTATAAGCCAGCTTCCCCTTGCCAATATTTGGCACACCTTCCTGCCGCTATTTCCAGTGCTGTGGCAGAGGTGATGTCCACCCTCTGCTCATGCCATTGTTTTCCCTGCCAGGATGGAGTCTCCCCTCAAGTCCATAAGCCAAATAAACCCATTCCTCCACAAGCCGCTTTTGCTTGGGTTCTTTCTGCGCAGCAACTAGAAAGCTGACCACAACACCCCCTCTAATCAGTCTGCCCTGGTGATCTTGAATTTGGCTGAGAAGTCTGAACACTGTTCATTTTGACAACAGCTTTGGGAATCCCTGGCTGTTCATCAGGAAACGTTATCCACTGGATGTAGGTGGGCATGAATCCCAGTCAAGAAATAGTTAACATGGGGTTGGGTGTGGTGGTGCTCCTCTTTAATCCGAGCACTTGGGAGGCAGAGGCAGGAGGATCACCATGAATTCAAGGCCAACCTGAGACTACATAGTGAATTCCAGGTCAGCCTGGGCTAGAGCGAGACCCTATCTCAAAACAACAAAAAGAAATAGCTCACACAGCTGGTGGGAAGCAGACAGTGGTCATCACATGGTAGAGCACTTGCTTAGCACGAACAAGGTCCTAGCTTCCATTTCCAGTACTGTTCCCTCCTCTAAAAAAGACCAAACCCTGGGCTGTGTGCTCATTTATTTTCAAAGCACTTTATATGAAGAAACAAATATGCAGATGTATGAGTTCAGTATGGGATTACGCAGGGGCTTCCCCTGATGGTAATTTACTTAGTCCTTAGAATGGTCCCACAAGAGACAGACAGCACTCCCAATCTCTCTGCAGTAGAGATGCTTAATCTAGCTGGCACCTGACAAAGGCGAAGCTCGCAGTCCTCCTCATCCTCCCAGGCCACCCTCCTTCTTGGTCTCCCTCCCAGGCAGATGGAATCAGGGGAGCAGCACCCAGCCCTGTGCATTAGGAAGCCTCTGATCATATAGAGGCCATCTGGCTGGAAGCTCAGGCCTCTCTTCCTTTCCCCCATCACAGTGATGACCAATGGCTACTCTTCCAGAATTGTTCTTCTGATAAGCCATAAAGAAACTCAAAGGCTGTGGGTTAAAATGAACCACTGGCCAGTGAAGTCTGTCATTCCATTTTTGGAACTGTCCCCTTCTTGAGTTCCAGAGTTGTGGCTCAGCAGTTGGGGTGTGGTAGAGGAGGATGCCCAGATGAGCTGGGGGGACGCGGGATGAGCTGTCTGGAGATGGTCAAGGTTACTGTCCACTGCTCACCTGCCTGCCTGGCTTTTCTGTGGCTGACCCTTCCAGGCTTTGCAGGAAAAGGAAAGGACAGGAGGGCTGGGGAGATGGTCAGTAAGATTGAATCCCCAGAACCCATATGAAGCCAGAGAGAGGTACTTTCATCTGTAACCCTAGAGTGCCCATGGCGAGAGGGAGGCAGAGATAGGAAGATCTCCAGAAGCTTGTAGGCCAGCTAGCCTGATGTCTGCATCAGTGGTGAAAACAAGGGACCCTACTCTGACCCAATACTCAGGGTTGTCCTGTTTTACACACACACACACACACACACACACACACACACACACACATGCACACACACGCCAAGGGGCAGGAAGTTTCAACCTCTCCCATACAAGGATCATATAGTCCCAATGCCTTATGTAACGAGATATCAAGTGTTGAGTGTCCCTGAGATTAAGTTTAGTTCTCACTCAGATTTCTAGAACCATCTTCTTCTTTTGCTTCCCTGTGGGCCTGAGACATCCTTTTTCTTTAGTCTATTTATTATTTGATTATTTGTGTGTGTGTGTGTGTGTGTGTGTGTGAATATGCCAGGCTCTCTGTTCCTGCAAATGAATGCCAGATGCACTCATCACTTTCCGTTTCTGGTTTAATGTGGGTGCTGAGGAATTGAACCCAGGCTGGCAGGCTTGAACTGCTGAGCCATCTCCCCAGCCTCCACTTTACTTTACTCTCTCTTTTTTAAAAAAAACTTTATTTATGAGAGAGAGAGAGAGAGAGAGAGAGAGAGAGAGAGAGAGAGAGAGAGAGAGAGAATGGGTGTGCCAGGGCCTCCAACCACTGGAAACAAACTCCAGACGCATGCCCTACTTTGTGCATCTGGTTTTATGTGGGCACAGCGGAATAGAACTCAGGTCCTTCTGCTTTGCAGGCAAAGGCCTTAACCGCTAAGCCATCTCTTCTGCCCTTTACCCTGTTTTAAACTCTATTTCCACTTCATTTTTCCTTTTCCATCTCATTTTCTATTTCTCCCGCTTTGTTTTTCCTACCATATTCTTTCCATGTGGCTCTGGACTACTGGCTTTAAGTGACTCATGGCTGCTAACCCAGGACGACTTTCAAGAGGGAAAGATGGGGAGGGAGGATTTAGAAACTCAAGAGAATTCACGCAGGCCTCATCAGTATGTCCTCAACTCAGGAACAGTCAGCACGAAGAAGAGTGATGTGAAAGGGCTTCAGAGCCCAACCAGCTCTGGATTATTCAAGAGTGGGGAGAATTAATTACAAGGAAGCATTCTCTCCAAGCCTGTGGAAAACCAAGGTGAGGTTACATAGGATGGATTGATCAGTTAAGATTAGTGAAAAAACTTTATAACGCACTGGTTTGTTTTTTATTTCTGATTGTATATGACCTTAAGACTTGCATATTGCACTCAGGTTTTCAATAAAAAGTTCTGGTGTGTGTGTGTGTGTGTGTGTGTGTGTGTGTGTGTGTGTGTGTGTGTGTGTATTTGAGGTAGGGTCTCACTCTAGCCCAGGTTGACCTGGAATTCACTATGTAGTCTCAGGGTGGCCTTGAACTCATGGCGATCCTCTTACCTCTGCCTCCCCAGTGCTGGGATCAGAGCTGTGCATGTTTTTTAATTGCATTGTATAATCGTGTTGCTGAATTGGTATCATCTGTGGAAAGGCCATGACTGGGTAGAAGACTTTACTGGACCAATGTGCGCCCTCTAGTGTCAGTCATGACGGCTGCATCTCAAGGGCTAATGGGTCAATAAAAAACATAAGGGCTTCATTGGCACCCATATCAACAGATGGCCATGGCCATACATGCCTGTGATCCTAGTCCTTCAAGGAGCCGATATCAGAGAATTACTGGGACTCACTGCTCAGCCAGGCTGACTGCAAATGGCAGTCCAGGAGAGAGACTCACAAGGAAGTACCTGGCTGTGGCTGAGTGTTAGAGGAAGGCACCTGACGTTCTCCTCCGACCTCTGCACACATCTGTACACACACACATCTGTACACACACACACACACACACACACACACACACACACACACACACACACACGAGCGATGACAAAACCTGACCATAGTCATCCCTGAGCACCTTCGAGGGACTGATTCTAGGACCTCTGTGGACACCAAAATCTGCAGCTGCTTAAGTCCCCACATACAATGGCTTAGTATTTGCTCAGACCCTACACATGTACTTTATTCTATTTTTATGATTTACTTATTCATTTGAGAAAGAGAGAGAGAGAGAGAGAGAGAGAGAGAGAGAGAGAGAGAGAGAGAGAGAGAGAGTGTGTGTGTGTGTGTGTGTGTGTGAATGGGTGGACCAGGGCATCCTGCCTCTGCAAATGAACTCTAAGCACATTGGGCCACATTATGCATTTGGCTTTACATGAGAACTGGAGACTTGAACCTGGGCCTATAGGCTTTGTAAGCAAGTGCCTTTAACCACTGTGCCATCTCTCCAGCCCCCTCCCAGGTATTTTAAATCACCTCTAGGTTATCTTAAATTTCTAATACAATGTCAATGGCTGTATAAATGGTGGTTACAGCGTGATATTTACAGAATAATGGCAAGAAAAACAATCTGTGCACTTGTTCAGCACAGGTCAATTCTTCCTGGTGGCTGTTCCACCCGTCATTCAATCTGTACCTGTGGATACAGGACTCTGGGGTCTGAAGGGTTGAGTGTACTAGACTGGAAAATGCTAATCTATGAAGTTAAAGAAACACACTCTTTCTAAAAATATTTTTATTTATTTATTAGAGAGACAGAGCAGGAGAGGGAGAGAGAGGGAGGAGACAAGGAAAGAGAATGGAGAATGTATACTCCAGGGTCTCTTGCCACTGCAAACAAACTCCAGACCCATGAAGCAATTTGTGCATCTGGCTTTACTTGGGCACTGGAGAATTGAATCCAGGCCGGCAGGTTTTGGTCTCTTTAACTGCTGAGCCATCGCTCCAGCCCAAAGAAACCCACTCCTAAGGTGAGGGTAGGGATTTCAATAGGAGTTTATTCTCTCTCTTATGTGAAGTGTTTCCCTTCCCTCTCTTGCACTGGGTGTAAGAAGGATGTTGGGGTCACAGCATGGATGGCGTTGACTTCCAGAAGGGAGAGAGGCCAAGGAGCCCACAGGAAGCTGCGAGGGGAGGCTGGCTGGGAAGTGGAAGGCGAAGTAGGTGCTGAGTTGACAGATCCCCGCTGCCTTCCCTGAGCTGACCAAAGTCAATTTGTGTTCTTTCTTGGAGGTTAGTAGCCAAGAGACTCTCTTGGCAATGTTTCCACTACCCACATTGTGTGTCTTCTGACTCACAAAGCATGCATTGGTTGGCCCCCTGCCTTTTGAAGTTTGATACTAAGGATGTTCTATGGCTTGGCCTTGGCCCCACCTCTGGCTGCTGTCTATGTGTGTGTCAGGTATTAACTGGGCCCTAACTGACAAGTCCTGGGACTTTCTTGTGTTGGTTTGGAATTATAAATGAATGAATGAATACATACATAAATGGAGAAATTAATGGCCTGGGAGTCTTGGGGTCCATTCACAGGTTTCATCTAATATGCATATACCATCCGAGTTTGTGATGGATTCTGGGGCTGTCTGGCTCCTCTCAAGACTGCTTTAGGGCAGGGGAGATGGCTCAGACAATCAAGTGCTCGCTGCACAGCATGAGGACCTGAGTTCAGATCCCCAGAACTCATGTAAAGCCAGATGCAGTAACTCATGTGTGTAACAGCAGCACTTGAATGTGGAGACGGGAGGTGGAGACAGGAGAACCCTCGGAAGCTCGGGGGCCAGCCAGCCTGGTTCGTGGAGATGTGAACAACAGACCCTATCTTTAAAACGGTGGAAGGGGAGGACTGACAATCGAGGTTGTTCTCTGGCCACCACACATACAATATCATATACACACCCGAATTCACACACATGAGCATGCACACACACACAGAGAGATTTTTAAAAAATTATTTATTTATTTATTTGCAAGGAGAGAGAATAGGCACACCAGGGCCTCCTGCTGTTGCAAATGAACCTCAGATGCATGAGCCACTTTGTGTATCTGGCTATACATGGGTGCTGGGGAATCGAACCCAGGCCCTCAAGCTTTGCAAGCAAGTGCCTTAATCATTGAGCCAGCCCCTCCACAGATATTTTGTGCTTTAGAGAACCCAAGGTGCTCTCTGCTTCACCAGTCATGACAACTCTCTGGCTTCCCACTCCTCTCTCAGAGCTCTCCATAACTCCTTCTCTCCTTTCCTGTCTGCTTGCCAGAGCCTGCCGGCTGGCTCGGCCTGAGTTCAAGCCGGCATTTCTCAAGAATACAGCTTCTCCCCCTCCTCTCTGGCCCTTGTGCAGGGAGTAGCATCATCCTAGCCTATTCTTTGCTTCTGTAGTGATTTATCCTTTAACCATAATGAGTCATGGTGTGGATTTTTTATTTGTTCCAAGAGAAAATAGCAGAGGGCATTTATGCATTTGTGGGCTCAAGAGCCTGCTCTGGGGACCCAAGTTAGGAGAAGACTGGAGAATATCCTTCAGTGAGAGTTCCACAGCAACGAAGACCAAGGCTGCTCCAGGCCTGTCACCAAGGAAGGGGACAGGCTTGGGTAAGATCCCAGGGTCCTTTTCTCGAAGCCTCTCTCTGGACACCATATCTCAGGGGGTGTTGTCAGCACAGAAGACTATACTCTCTGCTCACCCAGACTTAAATGGCCTCCTCACCTCTAGGGTCTCCTCTCTCTCTCTCAACCCTCCACACAGCGGCTAAATGGATCACCCTACATTAAAACTCTGGAGAGCCACCCTCCTGCTTTAGTAAAGCTTCCAAAGGACCCAGTTCCCTTGCTCTGGCACCCAGAAGCCTCAGTGGCTCTCTGCATCTTTTCCAGGCTCAACCAGGAGTGTCCCTTCTCTACCATCGATGGTGCTTTGATCCGGCTGTCCATCAACTCTTGTGTTCTGAATGCTTGGTCCCCATCTGATGGCAATTTGGGAATTGGAACCTTGTTGAAGGTGTGTTGTTGGGGGTGGGCTTATGGGTGTCATAGTGTTTCTCCTTGCCAGTGTTGGGCACACCTTCCTGCAGCTGTTGTCCACCTGATGTTGGCCAGGAGGTGATGTCCACCCTCTGCTCATGCCATCGTTTCCCCTGCCATCATGGAGTTTCCCCTTGAGTCTGTAAACCTAAAATAAACCCTTTCCTCCCATCAGCTGATTTTGGTTGGATATTTGTTGGCCTCCTATTTTGCACCTCTTCCCCACACTGCCCTTCAGTGTTTTCACCAGGGTCGCTCTACAGATAGAAATCCCATCTTTCTCATTCCCCTGCCCTGGGGACATCTTGGCTCCAGTCTCATTCTGACACTATGTCCTCTTGGCGTCTCAGTTGACTCACCTGTAAAATGGGGACAAGCCCATTTCCCTTCCAAGTTGCTCATTTCCCTAAACCTGCACTGTGATGGCTAAACTCGATTGAACTTTGAATCACTGTGGAAATCCACCTCGGGTGCTTCCAGAAAGGTTCACTGAATAAGGAAGACCCACGCTAACTATGGGTAGCACCCTCCCACGGGCTGGGTTCCTGAACTGAATACAGTGGAGAAAATCAGCTGAGCCCCAGCACCCACCCCTCCAGTGGAGGCTTTGTGATCAGCCACCTCACCTTCCTGCTGTCATGACTCCACCGGCATGGGCCATATCCTCCAACTGTGAGCCAGCCAAAATCAACCCTTCCTTCCTTAAATTGCTTTTGCTCAGGTATTTTGCCACAGCAATGGGAAAAGTAAATAAAACATGCACCAGGCAGTTCACCATGACCTTGAATTTTCCAAGCCCACACAGCCTTAAAGAAAATTCCTTCTGGAATTCTTGCTTCCTGGACACTCATGGGGGAAGGAGGCAGAACTTTCCACCTTGCAGAGAGCTGACCTTTCAGAAAGAGAAAGCTCCCCCCCTTTCTTCAAGAAGAAACTGGGACCCATGGGGCCCAGTTCCATTTTCTATGGCTACTGGGAGGCTTCTTGTCCCAGAAGACAGGCTGGGGCCCTGCAGGCTGGAGTTTTAGGGACATCAAATGGTCCTTGGACCAGCTGACTTAATCACTTCAATGTAAACGTGTTCTAGTCATGTGGATTGAATCTCTCTGAAAATACACAAGGGCTTACAAAACACGGCCAGAGGACACTCAACCCCAGAGGAATTTGTTTTCTCTTTTCCTTTTCTGTGGGCCTGTGAGCATTGTTATTGTTGACGAGACTGAAGCACGTCAGAAACTGTTCAAGATGTCTGTGGCATCCCTGGGCTCTCGGCTGGGCCTGCTGAGGATCCTGCATTGGGCACGGTGGGCAGAAGGTGAAGGGTTAAAACTAAAGCAGACACCCGGCCACATTCTAGCCCAGCTCCTCATCTGCCAGGCCTCCCCTCAGGGCACAGTGTCCTTGACACTTGGGAGGCTCCCAGCCTGATGGATGAGGGCCTCTATGGGTCTTGACGGGGTGAGGGCAGCAGCAGGTTGCTGGGAAGACCTGGGGCCACGCTGAGATCTGGGATGATGCTATGTCACTGGTGACCCTCTGTGTCACACCCACAGTATGGGACACCTGGTGAGTCTTAGAGGGCCGGCTCCCTGGAGGACCCTTGTGGGGAGCTCTTTTAGCAATACACATGCCTGACCCAAGAGACACAGACTAGGGGTTCAAGCTCTGCTTGGGGGGCTGGCAGCTAGATCCATACCATGAGCCAAGCAGAGCTAGGCCCATGGGAACCCCTCCACCATGCAGCTCTGCTGTTCCCAGCAGCAAGTCATTCAGTTACCACGTCCCGCTTTGCTGATGTCCAAATCCACACTCACCCTGGGTAGTCACTGACTTTGCCCTGAGATGGAGGCATCCTCACAAGTGCAAGAGGCCCGAGAGCCTCCCCGAAAGTGGCAGAGATTTGTTCTTCAACCCGCCTTCTTGGCCTTTCCTCTGAGGCACCTCAGCACACTCCGCCGGGGCCAAACAAAAGTCAGTCAGTGTCCCTCAAAAGACACTGCCACCAGCCTAGCTTCCCATAGTCAACACTCACAGAGCTTTGTGTGAGGACAGGGAAAGTGGGGGACAGTGGTGAGGGAAGCAGCCAGGGGTCAGTCAAGTAGGATGTGCAGTGTGGCCCTCACAAGTGGGGATGGGACCTCCTGAAAGGCCCAGGGTCCACCCCACAGGTGGCACAGCTCTACCTGAGACCTCGGTGTTGTTCTTTGCTCCTCTGAACCCAGCTGTGGCAGGAAACAAGTTCAGGTCCAGGGGCAATGGATGTGGTCCTGTCCCTCCCACCAGGGGTGCAGACTCCTTCCCATCATGCTCTGGGACACATCAGATCAGCCAAAGCAGTCAACAGTGCATTCCCTCCCATCTTCCAAGAGGCTGTGCCAACTCCCCTCCAGTCTCCATGAAGGCCTGCCTCCCAAGAGGTCCAGCCAGGGGTTCCATGAGCCAAGGCACTGTGCTGGGGGGATGAGGGTGGTGTCCCATAGGAAACACAAGCTATGGGCCCAAGTGGCTCCCTTATAACCTTAGAAGTGACATGCAGAGAGAGCTTGAGGAGATGAAGGTCATTCCAGGATAGAAGGATCCAGAAAGCCCTCATGGAGAAAGTGACCTCACAAAGATGATAATTACTACCAGGTCATCTTTTGTCTTATATTGTTTTTAAATTATTTCAAGGATACAAGTATTTTCTCCTTAACTGCTCTGTGATTTGCTTGAGAGTGAACACATACCTCACTTGTGCCAATACTTTGAAGAGCCTGGTAAACTTATTCACAGATGTTTAACAAACAAATATTGGTGAAAATAAGTTGTATCTTGGAAAAATCCATTCAACTTTTTTTTTTTTTTGCAACGTGGTCTCCTGTAGCCCAGACTGGCCTCAAACTTTCTATGTAGCCAAGGATGACTTTGAACCTCTGATCTTTCTGCCTCTACCTCCCAAGTGCTAGGATTACAGGTGTCCCTAGAAGTTCCCAGGTCTAGGCAGTGCTGGAGATTGAACCTAGGGCTCTGTGGGTGCTTAAGTAAGCACTCTGTTAACTGAGTGCACCCCAACCCCTTCAGCTTAATCATTAGATCCTCAGACCTTGTAAAGAATATGGATGCTGTGTAGCCTATGTCCAGGCTAGTGAAGTGGAGAGAGGCTTACATCATTGACTCAACCTTCAAAGTGTGTTTTGAGCACCTACTAAATGCCAGGGATTATTCCCCTGACTTCAGGGAGAATGACAATGAAACACGATGTCTCCTTGAGAAATGCTGTGAAAAAAAAAAAGTGGGCTGGAGAGATCGCTCAATGGTTACAGTGCTTGCCTGCAAAGGCTAAGGACCCAGGTTTGATTCCTCAGTACCCATGTAAAGCCAGATGCAAAAAGTGATGCATGCATCTGTAGTTTGCAGCATCTAGAGGTCCTAGTACACCCATTTTCTTTCTCTCTGTCTCTCTTCTCTCTGTCTCTCTCTGCTTTCAAATAAATAAATTAAAATATTTAAAAAACTAATCTAGCCGGGCGTGGTGGCGCACGCCTTTAATCCCAGCACTCAGGAGGCAGAGGTAGGAGGATCACCGTGAGTTCGAGGCCACCCTGAGACTACAGAGTGAATTCCAGGTAAGCCTGGGCTAGAGTGAGACCCTACCTCGAAAAACCAAAAACCAAAAAACAACAAAACAAAACAAAACAAAAAAACCCCAAAACTAATCTAGCCTACATACTGTCTTTTCTAGGTTGAACTGTTAGTAATAGCAGATACATCTGGAGCTAGAGGTATAGCTCAGGGGCACAGTGTCTGATTAGCATTCATGCAGCCCTGGGTTCAATCCCCAGCACCAGAAAATAAAAAAGGTGTGGTCAAAATGCTAATATCAGCACAGAAAAAGCATTCCAACTATTCAAAAGAATATCAGAAGAGAAACACACACACACAGAAGCCAACCAGATGAGATGCATAGATGTGTCAAAAATGATAAGGATGATACACAGGTAGATGTTAACTCAACTATGTTATTCTATTAAGTATAATTATCTCATCGAAGTCAAGGATTATCAGAATGGATTAAAAAACTATGTGTCATATAAAAAAGAAATACTGTAAATATGAGGACAAAGAATTGAAAGAGGTTGGAAAAGAGTACACCAAAACCAAACCAAACCAAACCAAAACAAAACATAAAACTACCAGAAGATAGCTGTCATACCCACACCAATTCCAGAAAAAAAAATTTAAGGCAAGAAAAACATTTTATTTATTTCTTTATTTTTTTCAGTGTTGGATTGATCTCATTCTAGCCCAGGCTGACCTGTAACTCACTATGTAGTTTCAGGCTGGCCTCTAACTCATGGTGATCCTCCTGCCTCTGCCTCCCTGAGTGCTGGGATTAAAGGTGTGCGCCTTTACAGGAAAAAAAAAACAGCTGATAAAACTGAACACCTGTACATGTCTTTTAAAAAAAAGTCTCAGAAAATTAGGAATAGAAGAAAATTTCTTTAACTCGAAGACATCTACAATAAACAAGTGAATAAGCTACAGTTAACATCTTGTTTGCTTATGCAACCTTGGATGCTTCTTCCCTGAAAACAGAACTTGGAAAAGAATGTTAAGTATTACCTCTTCTAATCAACCTTGAACTGGGGTTCTAGCTACTTCGATCAGACAGAAAAATAAATAAAGGCATGAAGGTTGGAAAAGAAGAGACAAAAGTGTATATCTGTTGGAGACTTAGAAAAATCTAAAAGAACCCATAAGAAGGCTATTATAAAGAAGAAAAGTAAGGTTGTGAAAGACAATGCTAATACCCCAACATCATTTTTATTTTTTTCTTTATTTACTGAGAGAGAAGAGAGAGAGAGAGAGAGAGAGAGAGAGAGAGAGAGAGAGAGAGAGAGAGAGAGAGAGAGAGAATGGAAGAGCTGAGCCATCTCTCCAGTCTATCATTTGTATTTTATGTACCAGCCATATTAGACAACAAAATAAAAACATTTCATTCTTAGTTTCATAAATACAAACATATAAGAATTAATGTAATCAAGGAAAGTCAAGGCTTTTACATGGAATGTTTCTAAGCATTACTGAGAAAACAGTTTAAAAGCCAAATAAATTAAGGGATACACATATTCGTGGATCAGGAGACTCAATGTTCTTAAATTTTCACTTCTCACCAAATCTATCTGCAAATTTAGTCCAATTATAATAAAAATATCAGGACATTTTGTTGAAGAAAATTGACAGGCTGATTTTCAAATTCATTTGGAAATGTACAGGACCTCAAACAGCTAAAACAATCTTGTCCAAGATATGAAAATATGGAGAATTCACACACCTTACTTCAAGACTTATTTAAAAGTCTTTTGAGACAGGGTCTCATGTAGCCCAGGCTGGCCTTGAACTCACTATGTACCTGAGGATGGCCTTGAACTACTGATCCTCTTGCCTCCACCTCCCAATGTTGGGTTATAAGTGTGCCCCACCAAATCTAATTTATACAGTGTGTTGTAGTCAGCCACACGCTGCTGGGATGAATCTTCAAGTCAGGCACAATTTGGGGGAGGAAAGTATTTATTGAAACTGCTGATTGAGGGGAAGTTCTGTAATAGCGAAAGAGTCTGGCCCTCTTTCACAGGTCTGAGCAGAGAGAAAAACCCATCATCTACCACCACACACACAATAGAAAACAGGCAGGAGCCAAGGAAAGAATTTCTTTCCCTTTATATAGGCTTAGGGTGGCATCTTGCAACCCTATCCCATACTTAATGGCTTCCTGAGTCTCTAGAATTTTCTTCCTGCATAGCCCACACAGGAAAGGATGTTTACTTTCAGCTTCTTTGAGCTTTTTACATCCTTCCCCTTGCTGAGAGGCTGCCTTCCTGTAAACATTCTCAGAGACTCACCCAAGATAATTTAAAAGATCAAGTTGACAACAAAACCTAACCATCACACAGTGCTAGGGATGGAGCCCAGAAACTTCACAAAATGAAATATCAAAATGCCCAATAACTTTATCAGAAATGCAACCCATGATGCAGCACCCCTCTGTACGACTGGAATGGCTACAATTAAAGTGATAATACCATGTGCCAGGGAGGGTGTAGAACGAGTAAACTCTCTTGTTCTTTTCAGTGAGAGTTTAACTTGGTGAAGCACTTTGGAAAGGATGCTTGGCGGATCCCACGAAAGTCAATCAGGTACTTATCCTTTGTCTCAGCAGTTTAAACCTCGAGTACATGCCCAACAGAAATGGGGGTGTACCTCCAACAATCCAAATATCCATCAGTAGGAAAGTGAATAAAGTTATGGAATGCCACACATGAGAAAACAGAAAGTGGGACACATTGGATGACACATTAGACCTCACAGACACACAATACTCAAGACATAACAAGAGGCTAGATTGAAACGAGGACCTCCAGGGTGATGTCATCACCTGTCTGAAGTTCAAAATAGCAAAAGAATCTATGGTGACAGGAGTCAGACTAGGGGTTACCTGCAGGGGCACTGACCGAGGAGGGGTGCAAATTGGGGAGTGGATTACACTCAGGGTAGCTACACCTTCCTGTTTAAGTCAAACCTCAACAGAAAGATAGAGTAGAAGGAAGGGGAGATGGGAAGAAAGGAGGAAAGAGGGAGATGAGGCAGAAGAAAGGAGGAAATGGAAGAGGAAGAGAGGAGTAGGAAGGAAGGGGTGATGATGAGGAGGATGAAGACGAGGAGGAGAAAGAGACAGGAGGAGACACGGATCGAAAGAAAAGGAACAGGAGGAACTTAGGTTGGGATGGTGGGGCAGCAGGGAGCAGGAGAGGTCATCCCAGGAGGAGGTCCAGAGAGCCCACACAGTGAAATGATGTCACCTGAAGGGCCTGCTGAGCTGCAGAGAGGGACGGGGGAGTGGGAGGGTAGACAGGGGTAGGATTGAGAAGAACGAGTGTAGAACACCCGTGGCCAGTGTTCATATGAAAGGCTTTGAAAGGGTGTCTAGAAAGCCCAACTGAGGTCTGGAAGACGCAAGGTGTTGCCTTCTGTCAACTGAAGGAGGAGAGCTGGGATTAGCTGCGTGTTTGTATGTAGGGCCTGCTCGGGGTGACAGAAATTCTCTTACTCGTTAATTCCTGCTGGACAACTTGACAGGAATTTGAATGGACATGGGAACAAACTTCTGGACACGTATGTGAGGGATTTTCTAGATTAGGTTCATTGTGGGTGGCACCATTCATCCCATGGGCTGGGGCCCTAGACTGGATAAAAAGGAGAAAGTGCTGAGCACTAGGATTTGACACTGTCTACTTGCTAAGTGACCCTTGGTTTGTTTTTGACTCCTGTCACCGTGTCATTCCCGCCATGTTGGATTTATAACCTCTCACATGTGAGCCAAAGTAAACCCTTTATTCTTTATGTTATTTCACATCAGGCATTTGGTCACACAATGAGCAAAGCAACTAAATTCTCTAACACTGACTTGTGTGGGGGGGCAGACGGCTCAGTAAATTTAGCAAATTTCCTAAAAATGTCATTGACTTGTACTCTTGACATAATGGGTTATATGATAAAATATGCTTCAATCAAGTTATTGGAAAATCTGAGCCAGGCATGGTGGTGCGTGCCTTTAATCCCAGCACTCGGGAGGCAGAGGTGGGAGGATCTCCATGAGTTCAAGGCCACCCTGATAGTACATAGTGAGTTCAGCCTTGGCTAGAGTGAGACTCTACCTTGAAAAAACAAAATAAATAAAACAAACAAACAAGCAAATAAAGAAATAATAAAGCAGAGAAGGGAGCATCTCTTCTCTTATTTCCATGCCTAGAAGGTCCTGGATTCTAGCTGGCTCTCTCTCCAATCGTATTCACTCCCTCCCCCTGTCACCACTGCCTCCCCCACCTAGCAGCACTCCACACGAATGGGGACAGAGGTACCACTCCACTGATGGGACACCATGGGGGACACCATGGCCCCAGTGCCTGCAGCCTTTTATCACAGAATCCAGCAGTGTCATGCGTTTGCACCAGAAGACAGAGGGCCTGGGACATTGTGCTTTCAAGGTTTCATTGTCAGAGGTGGAGCCTCAAGTCACAGGAGACAGAAGAGAGTGTGTGTCTGGCCAGCAGCTGGGCCCGTGGTTGGAAGGAGGGCACTGGGTGTGACATGGTACCAGGTTGGGTGTGGGCAGTGCTCACTCACCATTTCTTGCCACCGACATCTTGCTGCTGCACCGTGTAGCCAAAGAAAGCAGCCTTGGGGCCGGAGATGATCCGAGGGTTCCTGGTGTCCATGTTGAAGGTGTCGGTGAACCCTGGGTGAGAGGAGAGGAGGGAAATGGGAGTCAGGAGGGTGGAGGTACAGGCTTAGGGGTGTGGCTTCTTGGAAGTAGGTAGACTCCCCTGTCTTTGGAGAGTCCTCATATGTGGTTGTTGAAGCTATCTTGTTTAGGAGAGACCATAGACTGATGGAAGAGGTCTGGCCCCAGCCCTGGATGAGTCCATAAGCCAACAGAGGAAGCATAAACTCTGAATGGAAGACCGAGTTTCTCTACTTGGGAATTCTGGCCTTATGGATTATGGAAAAGAAGGTTCTCTTTCTCACCACTGCTCCTTCCTCCAATCTCGTTTCTTGCATCTCTTATTCTCTTCTTCCTTTACCCTCTGTCTCCTCTTCTCTCCTCTATTTGTTGGTAGGGTCTCTCACTTGAACCCAGAACTCACCAGCTTGTCTAGTCTCATTAGCCAGCTTAACCCTAGGGATTCTGTCTCTGCCTCCTTGAGTGATGGGATTACAGGCAGGCCACCACACCTGTCCAGCATTTACATGGGTGCTGGGGATCTGAACTCTGTTCCTCACACTCGTGAGGCAAACACTTCACCGACGGAGCCATCGCCCCAACCTCAGATGATCTCGTTCTTGAGAGACTGGATTAGGACTTGCTAGGGTCAGTTGGGTCTCAAGGGACTGGGCTCCTTACCTAGAAAGCAGGTTGCAGGAAGTAAATTTACCCCTCTCCTGCACATGCTCATTCATGGCTACTCCAGCACAGGTTCCCACCATCTGCTTCCCCTCACCATGGAAACCGCCAGAAGCTAAGGTGATGACTGTGCCAAGATCTTGGCTATTTTCCATCTAGCTGACCCCGTCTTGGGTATTTTGTTATAGCAAACCAAGCCAGGCATTATTGACCTTGGGAATGAGCATGCACCACTGGCTTTAGCACCAGAGAGCTGTACCCAGTGGGCACACCCTTGGATGCCAATTGTGTAACTCCTTTTCCCACGAAGTGTATTTTTTCAGGGTGTCTAGCCTCAGCACCCATCCAAATAACATCTCAGTCTGGTTGTCACACAGGAACACCCACCCAACTTGAGACCTTGTGGACTTCAGGTGTGGGATCTTGACATGAGCCAAAACTTTTAGGTAACTGACAATTGATCAGTAGAATAAAATCATTGTCACTGGGACCCACCTCATGTAGGACATTTTATAAGGTTCAAAGGAAACTCACATGGGTGCTATCATTCACTCTGTGACAATCCAGTGGTATGACAGGATCAGAGATGTTAACTGACCTGCTTGAGGTCCCAGAGCTTGTTGGATGGGTTCTCTGAAGCTGAGGTTAATTCCCCCAAGAGCTCCTTTCTCATCCTTCCCTGGGCACTGACCCCCTGGTTTGTGTGTTCAAGGCTGATGTCCTGGGGGTACTTACTTGGCAGGAATCATTCTATTGAAACAAGTGAGTTCTTTCACTTATACACTCATTGAAACTTCCAATGTTAGTGCCACAAAATTAAAGTCCCCAGAGGTAGAAATAGAAGACCTTAAGGTAGGGATTTTAGATAATGTCAATGGTTAGCATTGTATGGACTGCTGACTTAAGAAAGATTCTGTGGTCAAGTCTTCCTTTGTGACTCCTGACCCAACATGTGAATTTAAGTGACGTGGTCCTGGAGGCAAGGGAGCGGAGTTCAGTCTATCATGAATGGACTTGTCAACTGGTCAGCAGCAGGTGGCTTTGGGGAAGAGAAGTCTGGACAGGTGAGCTCAGGGGGACTGAATGACATGGAGGCTCATGGTTCTCAAACTCACCTGCTGAAGGCTAGGTGGGTCTACTGTCTCCCATCAGGTCCCAGGGCTGAGGGACATGACCCACATATAAGCCTCCTATTAACCCATGACAACTGAAGGAATGTCTACCCAGTGTCCACACTTCGAGGGTCCATTCTCACCGTCTCCCTTTCCTCTCCCAAATAGCTTTCCAGGGATCTTAGAGAGTTCAAAATTTCCCACAAGGCCCAAAGAGTCTCATCCTGGTCCAGTTTTCTGGCTTTGGAGTTCCTGTTGTCCCTAAATTCACTCTGCCTCCTCAGGGCCTTTGTGCTGCCATTTCCTTGGCCCCTGATGACCCTTCACCTGGGCACAACTATCACCTCTTTCCTCATTTCCCCAGGACACATCCAATCTTACCTAATGATCCCTCCTCCTGCAGCATACCAGCAGGTGACTGGTCACTTCTCTGCTTCTTGTAAGTACAGCTGTTCTGAGTGGTGAGATTATGGGGTCACACCTGTCTCCCCCACCAGGACATCTTTGAGGCTGCTCAGATCTGTACCTGAGCACTCTCCATGGTGCCCAGAGGCTTTTCTTCCCTTCTCATGCTTTAAGGACCAGCTTGGATGCCATCTCTGCTCCAGGGTAATCCTCCACCCAGGGTGGCAGGGCCCTCAGTGCAGGTGGCTCGTGGTGCCCATCACTCTGCACTGGATGGAAGCCACCCCATCTCTCTCTCCCTTTTGGCTTTTTGAGGTAGGGTCTCATTCTAGACTAGGCTAATGTGGAATTCACTATGTCATCTCAGGCTGGCCTCGAACTCACAGCGATCCTCCTACCTCTGCCTCCTGGGTGCTGGGATTAAAGGCTCCATCTCTTATCAGCTTAGCAGCAGCTGCCATTAGTGCCTTTCCACCCTTTTATCAGTTCACGTCCAGGAGATGCAGTCAGCCTGGCCTGCAGAACCTCCCGTCTCCTGAGACCTCGTCTCAGAACCAGTTGCTGGCGGATTCTTCTGCCTTCATTTACCCTCCAGCTCCCTGACTTGGGTACTGACGATCCTTTACAGCCAAGATAGAAATGGTAAAAATAACATATGTACACATGTACACAGCACTTGCCAAGTGCTGTTCTAAGATGATTTAATCGTTGCAACGTTTTAAAAATATATTTTGAATGCCATTTCTTGTTGAAATCTTTTCTTTTTTTTAGTACTGGGTTACATAAGGCCATTTTCATGCAAGTATATAATGTGCTCTGAACATATTCCTCCCCCCATACACTGTTACCTTCCCCTTATTGCCCATCCCTCCTCCCATTACTCCTAGTTGATTTCTTTAATATATATATATATATATATATATATATATATATATATATATATATATATATATATATATATGGCAACTGGAAGTAAAAAACTTGTGTTGGCCCAAAAGAATCCATGGATGTGGACAGAGGATGCAAGCAGAAAGAGAGAAAGAATGGGAGTGTCAGGGCCTCTTGCTGCAAATGAACTCCAGATGAATGTACCACTTTGTGCACCTGGCTTTACATGGGTCCTGGGGAATCGAACTCCAGCCATCAGGCTTTGCAAGCAAGTGCTCCAGCTGCTATGCCCTCTCTCCAGGCTATCCTTAATTTTTTTTCGTGTGTGTGTGTGTGTGATGTCATGGCACACATGTGGAAGTCAGAGAACAATCTTGGGTGTCAGTCCTCACCTGCTACCTTGCTTGGAGCAGGATTCCTTGCTCACCATTGCATTTGCTGCCCTAGCTGGCTAGGAAACAGCAAGGTATTTGTCCTGTTTCTACTTCTCGTCTCTCTCTCTTTGCCTTTTCCAGTTAGGTTCTTGTTCTAGCCCAGGCTGACCTGGAATTCCCTCTGTCATGTCAGGGTGTCCTTGAATTCACAGCCAGCCTCCTGGGTGCTGGGATTAAAGGCATGTACCACCATGCCTGGCCATTTCTTGATATATAGGAATATATGTTGTGTATGTGTGTCTCTGTATGTATATGCCCCAGAGTACATGTTAGTGCTGGTGGTATACCTTCCATGTGGGCTGAACCCTTTCACTTCACAGATGGGGAACCTGTGGCCCAGAGAGACGTAGTGTTTCTCCATAGACACACAGCCAAGTTAATGGCAAAGCTGTGATTAGAACTCAAATCTCCCCACCCTGTCCAGATTTGTCTTGGTTTCAGCATCAGAGCCTGAGGTTGATGGAGGGGCGAGGGGCAGTTTCCACACCCAGGCAAACCTTCGGGTTTCTAAGAACATATTTCACAAGTCTCTGCATCTACTTGAGCAGAGAGGGTGGCATTTGCTCAAGGTCACCAGCCCTTCTCCGTGCCCATGTTTATTTTCTACCACTTCTTCCATGGGACCTGTAATTCTGCACATCAACCAATGTCTGCCTGGGGTGTACAGGGCTCTGGTTTCTGGGCTGGAGAGTGGGGATGTCCAGCTAGGTAAGACATGACTCCAGAGTCCTCATCATGTGTCATGGTGAGCATATTTGTAAGTCAACAGAGTCTGAAGAGACGCCTGGACAAGGTGGGGACATCTGAGTTCTGATCAGCTTTGTCATTAACTCACTGTGGGTCCACTGGGAATCACTGTGACACTTTGGCCTTGGGTTTCCCCTGTGAGAAAGGCGAGGTGCATCCTCTCTCCATGTCCATAATTCTTTGGGGCAAACACAAGTTTTTGACTTCCAGTTGCCAGCACATAAGCGTCTGTCTCGAGTCTCTGCAAGCAATTGAGAATTGGAGACCAGGCAGTGGGAAGGAATGTAAGCTCATCTTAATGTTGGCCAGAACCAAACTCATCTGGGAAGGGAAATCTCTAGGCAAAAAAAATGATAATATTTTGCATTCCCAAACCAGAGGACAGGATTAAAGAAAATCCTCATTTCAGGCAGCTCCCCTTCCCCTTGTTTGTGACAGAGGGTGGACGGCAGAGCCCTCCTTTCCTGGCTGGGGCTTCTGGGCACATCAGACATCAGAAAGATGGGCCCAGGCAGTGTAGTTACTTTTACATAGAAGGTCCAGCCTCGTGCTGGAGCTGGACTCTGCTGCTCAAACCACGGTGAGATGTATAACAAGAGTGCAGGCCACATCTATTCCTACCAACCAACCGTAGGCCGATACCTGAGATTCTGGCAAGAGAGGAGCCACCACAGTCATAACGTGGAGGATCCATATGGAACCCCACAGAGAATGACGGGCAGAACG
The DNA here is from genome assembly GCA_004024765.1 of Zapus hudsonius. NCBI lineage: Eukaryota > Metazoa > Chordata > Mammalia > Rodentia > Dipodidae > Zapus > Zapus hudsonius. The sequence goes on from PVHP010014864.1 coordinate 26,305, forward strand.
AGGGACCCACAGCCACAGACATTCAATCTTCACAGGATAAGCCAGTGAGACAGAAACCAACGATCTTCGACACAAAGACCCCTAAACTCACAACCTTAAAGCAGCCTTAATACTTATCCACCACGACTCAGGGAACTGAGCGGAAGAAGGGGCGGAAAGATTGTAAGAGCCGTGGTGGGGGAGACTATCCAGAGGCATGGCACCCTTCAGTAACAACACACTTGGGCCAGGAGGATCAGGCTGAGTATCCATGGTCCCTGCCACAAGGACTGATCCAGACGGCCCACGGAGGAGGATATCCAGCTGATTGGGGATGGGGAAGGGGGGCATTGGGGAATTGGGAATAACAACTCATTGTTTGCCCACTGAATAATGTAACTCATTATGGACAATAAATATATATTTAAGACTTAAAAAATAAAGCCCTTTGTCTCTGAAAAAAAAAAAAAAGAGTGCAGGGCCATACCTGCCAGATTTCTCAAAATTCCAAAACAGTGCACATTGACCCCTGCAGACACTACAGTGTGGCATTGGAATGACTAAGGAGTTTTCCTTCCTGGGATATTCTAGGAATGTGCATACCCAGGGGAGAAGGGTTATGGCATGCCAGTTAGTGCCAAGGTTGAAGGCCTCGGACAGACTTCTTTCTTTTCTTTCTTTCTTTTCCATTAATACAGTTTCTTGTGCATAGTAGATAGGTGCTCTATAACTGAGCTACGTCCCAAGTCACCGGAATTCTGACTTTGAAACAGGTGGTTGTAGGGCTGAGAGAAGGGGACTTGAGAACTAAATGCCCATTTTCCAGGAGCTAAGAATGAGGCTGGGTATTAAGAGACTTGGTTTCTCTGCTGGTTCTACTACTCACTGGCTGCTGACCTTGAACGAGATATTTCCTCTCTCTGAGCATCAATCTTCCAGGTCGGATAAATCATCTCCAGTCCAGATGTTCTGAATCTGTGTGTTCCTCTTTCTCGGAATTCATTTCCACCCCATCTCCCTTCAGAGGGGAGGAGCCTGCAGGGAGTGTCCCTGTGCGTAGGCAGATGGCAGTTCCCTGAAAGTCTCTATCAGATCACAGATCACAGAGCCCGGAGCATTTCTGTTCTCCTCTCCAGCACTTGGTCCAACACAAGTGTCCCTTGGCTTCAAGGCATTTTGAAAGTGAAGCTATATTTCTACCTCCCACAATGACTCAGCACTCAGCCGGGATGTGCCTGCTATCAGAGTGAGGGGATGCCATGGAGCAGGGAAGGTGGTAGCTTGGTGACAGCCAGTCACTTCTTCCCACCAGGCTCTGATGCCCTCCTGTACTTTATAGCAAACTTGCCCACACTTGGGTCTTCCCAGGAGAAGGACGTGCGCTGTTTATTCTCGTAAAGCCCATATTGTGCTCCAGTGTCTTCAATCAACTCAGCAGCAAGTTAATTCCTCACCCAACGGCAGCTTTCAGAACCTCCTGCTTTAGCTTACAGTGCATTATCCCAGGGCCTCTCTGAAGGAAAAGCCATGGGGTCCATCCTGCTTCACCCCGATATCAATAGCTAACCAGGATTCCTCCTCTTCCTCTTCCTCTTCCTCTCCCCCCTCCTTCCTACCTGCTGTTGACAAGCAGGATAGAACCTGTCTCTGGATGGGCCTTCATGCAGGTGCAGGGAGAGAATGGGCTGTGCACACATGACAAGCTGGAGGTCTGCAGAGAGGAAGGAATGTCTTCTCCCCAGGGAGTCCCCAGAAAGGATGAAGGGTACTGGGGGGGGGATGGGAGGCTGGCCAGGGATGCAGGGAGGGAGAAGGGGTTAATCAGGGGGAGGCTTCCCTGGAAAGGCGTCACCTCTCCTTGCTCTAAGAGAAATCTCACAGGGAAATTATGTCACTTGAGAAGCAGCAGGGTCCTAGCCCACGCCCTCTCTTTTGCTGGCAGCTCTGAGTGCACAGGCAGATAGAAGCAAGGCCTGGTGCCCTGGAGGCTGTGGTCACAATAGCTGCATTTTGGGGGCTCTATATGCACTTGGGGGGGTCTTATGAGCACCCAACATGTGAAAAAAAAACCCAGCACACTGGAGCCAGGACGTGCCCTCGTGTGACTAATGAAGAGTGCTGGGCATGACATCTGGGCACGAGGGCCTGACAGGCGAGAACATACTGAAGGGCTGAAGGTGGCTGCACTGATGGCTTCATCTGACGTTCATTTTATGTTCCTTCCGGAAGGTCCTGAGTAGGGTCCCAGGCAGCTCCCTTTACCCCTAGCCCTTTGCCAGGGAGGCCTCCCCTCCCTCCTGCCACAGTCTGTGTAGATAACATTAATTAGCACAGTGACTTCCCTCACCCCCAGCTCTCCAAAGCAACCGCAGAAGAATGTTCTAGATCAGAAACAGGCAGGGCTGGGCTGCCCGTCGGGTAGTGTGAGCACCTCCACCTGTGCTATGGAGACCAAGCATTTGTGGAGCAGGTGGTATGGCAGAGAAGGAGAGGAGAGGAAGGAGGAAGCATCAATGAGAGCCTCTGTGGCCCTTTTCCTTTGGGGGTAAAATTGGGAATTTGCCTATGTGCTGGTTAAGCAGATGTCAAACTCATGGAAAACAGGCCTGAAAATTGAAAACAGCAAACAGCACTCTGAAATTGGCTGTAATTAACATAGTTTCCCCTCCCAGCCCCAGAGAACGGTCTCATGCCCATGGAGGATGCAGGATCACCTCCTGCAGGAGGAAGAGACGTAGTTGGATGAAAGCGAGCTGTCTAATTACTTTTCCTTTTCTCTAGGTGGGGAAGTCTATCAAAACTTGCTATGAAGATATCAATCAATAGGGTCAAGATTTGGAACAGAAGTTCATTTAAAGCACAATAAAGTCTTGATCAACACACACGCACACATGCACGCACACACACTACTGTTGCTACTGAGTAGAAAATAAAATCTCAGGAGATGTGGCCACATACCTGTGGTACTTTGCTAAGTCAGGCTCTGCTCAAGCACTCAGGGTTTGGATCACCTACCTTCTCCCCTCACCTCAAAGTGACTCAGGCTATCAAGAAGCCCGTATTACACAGCAGCTCAGCTCAAGCCTGCCCTTTGGGCCACAGTGTCAATTCTGCGATCAGAATGGGGCATGTTACACTTCCTAGACCACAGGTATCCTTGGCTTCGCATACCAAACTTGCTTCTCTGGAACCTCCTCATCTCAGGGAGAGGCATCCCCGCTCCCTGACTGATCAGGGCAGGAGCTTGGCAACTGTATCTCATAATTTTACTTCACTTTTCATCAAGAAATCCTGCAGGTTCAACCCCTCGGTTCCTCTCAAAAGTATCCTGTCTTATCCCATCTATTTCCTTTCCTACTCAGACTAGCCTGTTCTCATCATCTGTGTTCTCTGCCTCTTTTTAGGTAGGGTCTTGCTATGTAGCCCAGGCTGGTCCTAAAACTTACAATCATCCTGAAACAGCTTTTCAAATGTGGAAATTATAGGTCTGGACCATCATGCTCAGCATTATGCTTGGGCATTCCTTGATTCTAATTCTGCTCAGTTCTAAACTATGCTCTTCACAGCAGCCTGGATGATCTTTTAAAAATGTCAGCCAGGCCAGGTGTGGTGGCACCCACCTTTAATCCCAGACTTTGGAAGGCAGAGGTAAAAGGATAGCCGCGAGTTTGAGGCCAACTTGGAACTACAGAGTGAATTCCAGCTCAGCCTGGACTAAAGTGACACCCTACCTTGGGGAAAACAATGTCAATCAGCAGGGGAGTTTTCAGCACCGAGACATCTCTCTCACACCTTCCAAGGCTCAGACACCATTGTGGAAGAGGTGGTGGGAAGAATGTAAGAGCCAGGGATGCAGTGGTGCACGACTTTAATCCTAGCTCTTGGGAGGCAGAGGTAGGAGGATCGCCGTGAGTTCGAGATCAGCCTGAGACTACATAGTGAATTCCAGGTCAGCCTGGGCTAGAGCGAGACCCAACTTTGAAAAATAAAACAAAACAAAACAACAACAAAGAATGTAAGAGCCAGGGATCCTAGCTCTTGGGAGGCAGAGGTAGGAGGATTGCCGTGAGTTCGAGACCAGCCTGAGACTACATAGTGAATTCCAGGTCAGCCTGGGCTAGAGCGAGACCCAACCTTGAAAAACAAAACAAAACAAAACAACAACAAAAAATGTAAGAACCAAAGGAAGGGGAGGACTGCTTACAATGCTGTCATCCAGACACAAAAAGGTCCTGATATTTATGACTTCACAGTGCCTGCCACTACTTACATAAGTCTTTCATTTCATAACAGGAGGACAAGTGATGGAGGACCCCAAAATAGAAGAGAGACTAATTGAAAAGAAGAAGGAATTCAATGGAGGGTGGACTTTGGAATTGGATCTGAGAAACTCTAGTTCCAACTCCAACATAACTTCTAGCTTGCTTTGCAACTTTGGACTCTGCTTCTCTTGGCCCTCCCTCGGTTTCCTTACCTGGAAAAGGTGTACCCTGGACCAGGTTCCCTGCCTCTAAGTCCCAGCGTAAGCTTTTAAGAGCTGTGCACTTCCATCACTTATAGTATCCCTTTCACTGCTGCAGTCACCACATTATTGCACGGCCCTCCTAAGTGCTGTTTCCCCTGATGTTAGCTGTGAGGTATCATCAGCCTGTGCAGCTCTCCATCCCTCCCTTTCCTGACATACTAACCAGCTCAGAGAGCTCAGTTTGGGTTTTCCAGCTCCTGGCTTGTGTCTCCCTTGCCATGGGCGTGTGGAGCGGGAGATCTGTGCACCCAAGATTAGCCTAGCTCAGGGAGCACTTGGGCAAAAAAGCAAGGCGAAGCTGGAGATGTGCAATTAGTGGTAGGGCTTTCCCTCGGACAGAGGAAGTTAGATAATGAAGACCCAGAATGGCCTGGCCACCCTCTCCTTGCTCTTTGAACGTAAACTAAAAAAAGGAGTTGTGGGAGCCCTTCCCTTCCATGCCTGCAAGCTCAGCCTGCAGAAGATACCCACACCCATCTGGAAAGTTCTCTGGCTGTATAGGGTGGGCTCAACATAGATCCACCAGATGTCACTGGCTAGGTTTGATAAGGATGGGGGACATTGAAAAGGGGAAGTCTTTTGTTTCCTTGAGTGTGGTGGCTTGAATGTAATACCCCCTTAGGCTCATGGATTTGAACACTTAGTCCCCAGCTGGTGGCACATTTGAGGAGGTTGTGGGCCCTTTAAGAGGCGGAGCATGGCTGGAGGAAGTGAGTCCTTGAGGTTTTATAGCCCAGCCTCACTTCCTGTTCTTCCTCTGTTTCCAGACTCTGGTTGGGATGGAACAAACCAGGCACCATGGCTTTCCCACCAGGATTAAGCTGAATTAAACCCTCTCTTTCCTTAAAGTCATTCCTATCAGGTATTTTGTCCCAGCAGCAAGAAAGGAACTAATACAAGGGTTACGGAGCAGTCCTTTTGGCTTTTGACGTCTTTTTCATGGCTGCAAAGCCATATTTCTGGGTCCTTAGAAGAGTCAAGGCTCATGATCCCACCTGCTATAGGTAAAAACAAAGGACGGCTTGTTACGTGACCAGGGAGGAAGAGGAGTCGTGTTTGGAGAGGATGCAGCAATGGATTCAGATAAATGACCTTTTATAACACCAGCCACATACAGCAGGGATCTGAGGTAGAGACTCAGCCCACCAAAGGAGGTCTCTCTTCTTAAAGGTTTCCAAGTAGTTGGGTGTTCTGCCTCAGGAGGAGGCAGGTTACTATGTGACCTGTACTATGGGGGGGTATATGAGTTAGACTACGTGAGAGTAGTTCACAGAGATCCTGGATGGGGAGTCTGCAGAGAGGAAGGAATGTCTTCTCCCCAGGGAGTCCCCAGAAAGGGTAAAGCTTAAGGATGAATGGTATTAGGGGGTATGGGAGGCAGGCCAGGGATGTCAGGGAGGGAGAGGAGTTAAGTAGTGGGGAGGCGTCCCTGATGGGTGAGACACCTTGGGGAGATACCTCCTCTAGCAATAGAGAGCAGTGAGAAACAGGAAACCTCATTATCTGATGATGGGTCCATGCTCCTATGGGAGAGGAAATGGTCACTCCTGATGACACCCATCAGCTTCTCCCGACTGTCCCCTTTAAGTATCAAGAGGATTAGCTGGCTTTTGAGGGGTCCTTGACCAAACTGATAAGGGGAGACTCAAGACAGCTAAGATACCACACTGTAGCCATGGAGGATGTACAGGTCCTGCTCACAGAAAGTTCCCCAGGCAAACCTGATGCCAACATAGCACTTCAGTTCCGGATTGGGGCTCAAGGGAGTCTTTTCTTCTTGGGAGCCATACAGAGGCATCCGGTATCCCACTGGGGTGGTGGGTGGGAGGTTGTTGGGTGAGACACACAATTAGCCAAAGATGTGTGTAGAGAAAAAGCAAGAAAGAGAAGAATTCTCAAGATGGCCAAACATGGACTTTGGGTCTCGGTTTCTCTCTCTCTCTCTCTCTCTCTCTCTCTCTCTCTCTCTCTTGATTGGCAGCAGCAATCTGGCCTTGGGAAAGCCAACTGAAGCCTCAGAAGCTGTCTCTGGAGACTGACTTCCTGGGTTTGAATCTTCCCACCCTCCAAGAGACTTCCCTGCCCCTCAGCATACCTCCACCTGTGACCCTCAACTGCTAACAAACTCTTCCTGCCTAGAAAGACAAATGAAATGTTAGGATGGCTGTGTGTTCACCCAGTAGTCTGGGATCTCGGGAAAGGTGAGTGGTTGATTGCAAAGGGATGATTGATGACCCAAACGGGATTTGGGGTGAGTGTTGCAAGGGTGTGGGGAAGATTTTCATTGGTTCATGTATTCATTTCCCTAACTATTAATTGCTTGCCCACTCTGAACAGGCATGACTCTGGACCTGTGTTACCAAAGTTAACACCAGACAAAAGTCCTTATTCTCATAGGGTTACATATTGTTGAGGCCCACAATACACAGTATGAATAAATAAGGTTGGTGATAATGTTAAATAATGTTCAATGTCTCTGAAGGATTAAAGCAGGGAAGGGATTAGGAGGGCACTCTGTTGTGACTACCGAGGAGGGTGAAAATTTAGGGAGCAGGGCCTTAACAAGAGAGGGGAAGGTTGATGTGATGGTCTAAAAGGAGGTGTAGCAGAGTCTTTGGTGGTAGAAAAAGTGAGGCTGGACAACCAGCAAGTGCCAAGCCCAAGGTGTCCGGTATATGTGAAGAACAGGCCTGGGGCCATGTTGCTGGGGAGTGAGCTGCTGATGAGCTCAGAAAGGCAGGGGAGCAGGTCACAGGAGACTTATTACATAGGGTTAGAAGAGAAGTCCTAAAAGGTTTGGGGCATAATATGAATGGGGCCAGTTCTGGTAGCACTCCTCCCTGACACCGGGCTGTAGGATGAAAGAGACTTCAAGGACAAGGACAGGGCAGAGAACCTGTCTAGGGACCTATCGTCTTAAGGCACAGGGCATTTCCTGGATCTTTCTACCAACCACTTCCTGGGATGAGCAGAGAGCAGGGATTGTTGGGGGAACAAAGGCTTCACTCCAAGGTTGATGTGGGACCAGGCAGGAGTGCAGAGGAGAGGGGAGGGGCTGGGTCCAAGAATGCGGGCAGGTCCATACTGAAAAGAGAAGGAAGAGCAGAGACCATCTGGGTGACAATTTGGTCCCATGTGGGACGATGGGCTGAGCCTCTTGCTGAGTCCGCCAGCGCCTCTGCCCCTGGCTGGCCTCACCGTCAGCAGCAAGCACATTCCACAGCTGATGGTTGGCTTGTGGTCTGGCCTGGCTCTTTCGATGGTTTCTTCTGCTCTTTAGAAAAATAGAATCTGAGTTCTCTTTAAATTTGGGGCATGAATCACTGCTTCTGGGCTCAGGAGGGGGATGGAGGGAACAGAGGCTTCATGCTGTGGGGCATGAGCTCTTGTCACCAAGTCCAGTTCTGTGACGGCTCCCAGTCCAAACACTCGGTCCAACAGGCTTCCAAGCCTGAGGATACCCCTACCTGCCTCACAAGCCCACTGAGGCACGAGTCCAGTGCTGACTCAACATCCCCTGATTGAACCTCCTCACCCCTCACACTCTCCTCTCCAGCCAGCAAACCTGCCCCTTGACCTTTCCAGTTTTGTCTTTAGTTGAGACCCAGCCCTGTGAGATATCAATCCCTGGGCTCCTCTTTCTTTTATATGATGTTAATTTTATTTATTTGCAAGGAGAGATAGAGGGCTTCCAGCCACTGCAAAAGCACTCCAGATACATGTGCCACTTTGTGCCCCTGCCTTAACGTGGGTACTGGGGAATCAAACCTGGGATGTTAATCACCGCAGGCAAGCATCTTAACCACAAAGCCATCTCTCCAGCCCTGCTCTTTGATCTCTCCATATTCATCTCAGGCTCTGGAGTCTTGTCTGAGTCATTTCTGTGAGTGTCCTGTCCTACCTGCTTGTCATTGTTCTGTGGCATGTGGCCTCCTACTGTCTCCTGAGGAAACTTCTCCAACCACAGATTAGAACATCTCCCTATCCTCCCTCGGGAGCCTTCAGGGGCTCCCATCCACCAAACCCAAATGCTCTGGATGGCCTTTAGTTCCTTCCTCAGTGGCCTTAGCTGGCTGTTCCATTCCTGCAGGTCCCTTCATCACAGACCCTAGCATTCTGATGACTGAACAGCTGGTGCTTTGCCCAGATAGACTCTCTAATATCCTTCTTTTAAAAATATCTTTGTGGGGAGAGAGAGAGAGAGAGAGAGAGAGAGAGAGAGAGAGAGAGAGAGAGAGAACGCCAGGGTTTTTTGCAGCTGCAAACTCCAGATGAATGCACCACTCTGTACATCTGGATTTATGTGGGTACTGGAGAATTGAACCCAGGCCACCAGGCTTTTAAAGCAAGTTCCTTTAACCACTTAACCATCTCCTCAGCCCTCTGACATCCTTCTTACAGTCAGATTAATCCTTCTTGCAAATAATGTTTCCTCCCTCACGCATCCCAGAGTCCTCTATCTGCAGCTCTCTGATAGTCCTTACTGCTTCTTCCCTTGTGTTATAGCCATTTATGCAAAGCTCTCATCAATCCCACAAGATCATCCTTGGAATGCAAGGGTTTGGTCATTCATTCCTAAGACCCCTCACATAGGACCTTCTGGGGTGATGTGTAAAGAACCTTAAGCCACCTGTCCTTTGCTGTCCTCAAATACCTTTCGGTTTATGTGGACAGACAGCTCTTGCCTTCATTCTGTATGCATTCATTGAACACCTGCTATGGCTGGCACTGAGCAAGAGTGAGAATTCAGTGGTGACCTCTGCCCTCATGATACTCCCAGGGCAGCAGGAAAGGATGGTCGGGCAATTGAGATGCTGTGTGGACAAGGAAGTATGGAGTACCTTGTGACCACACAAATGGGACCCCAGGCTGTGCCTGAAGGGGTTAGGCGAGGTTTGTAGGAGGGCTAAGAAGTGGGGAGGGCATCTAGGAGAAAGGAGAGAGTATGCAGGGAACAGGAGTAGAGGCCAGAGGAAGCTGGTGTGCTTGGGAAAGAAAGGGCGACCCATTCTAGCTAGGGCTGTGGAGCTGTGAGAAGCCCATTCATATGGTCCTGCTGGTGGGAAATCCTGACAAGGCTGGCCATGCAGGGTCCGTATGACTTTTCTAGAGTTGTACTCAACCTAGTTGAGTTGGGAGGTATTGAAGGCTTGGACTTCAACATACTCGTTTTGGGTCGAAGCTTTATTTTGGCTGTTGTTGAGAGAGGCCTGGATGAATGGGAGCAAAAGGGATAATGAATCCTGAGGTTGGGATGGGTCCTTAGGGGGTCCTGGAGCCTCTCTGCTTAGCCCCCAGATCCCCAGGTCACTTCCTCTTCTCCTTCATGTTCTTCTCCTTCCCCAGCCATCCTGACCTTTGCTTTTCAAGTACCCCACCCCAGTAATATGCCTCAACACTCAACACTAGTGGGACCTGGAATTTCAGGGTGGGAAGAATCCTCATCAAGTTTGCCCCACTCCTGCTGGCTGCCTCCCCATCCCCCATCCTGTATCAACGGCTCCATCTGTCTATGGCAGCTTTGCCTGGTATCTTCAGTGGAACCAGTATTCCCATGTTCTTCTTCGAGTTCCCTGGTTCTCCCATAGCTTGAGCCAGGTGGAGGACATAGGGTCACCAGTGGATAACTCCTCAGTTCTCACTCCAAATTCCACTGTGCACTTGGATTCTCAAACCCCAACTTAGTTTGTGTCTCCAACTCAGGTTGGCTAGACTGATGGGCTCCGGGGACCCACAGGTAAGGATCGTTGGGGACCTCTTGACTTTATCACTGCTTTCTTATATGTTTGGAGCAAGTCACTTGCCTGCCCTGGACAGTAACTGTCTTCTGCTTGATTGAGGGCTGGGCTTTTGTCCTCGGCTGCACACCAACATTACTGGGGAAATGTTACACGAGAAAGGGTGCTGATGAGTTCTGGCACAGAACCTGGCAAAGGTTTCATTTTATGCCAACCTTCCTTCTCACTTTCTACCAGGATGGAAGGCATCTAGATTTCCCTGACCCTGCTGACACTTATCACCTAGGAGTCCGTGACAGATCAAGAGGGGAACCAGAGTGGATATGTAGAAGGGGCTTGCCCTTTTTTGAGAGGGGTTAGCTGGGTAGCACCATACCTCCACAAACCCCTAGGGTTGTGGAAGGTCCAATACCACAGGTCCTGGCTTCTCAGGTTTGCCAAGATCATGGCTTCAGAGTTGGACAGCAAATGTTCAGAGGTCTTCCAGAAAGATTCTCATAGTCACTGTCTTGAGAGACCAAAAATAACCTGTGAGCTGTCAGAGGTAGCTATCTGTGCCCCTGGTGCATGCCAGCACTCTTCAGGAGCCTGCTTCTGGGGTGTGTGGGGGCTGCTTCCACTCTGTGTCCCTTGAGGCAGAGCGGTACCCATCTAATATGGAACCCTGAGAACCTGGGAGTACCCGGTCTTGGCGGTTGCTCAGTCCATGTTGCTGAACTGATCAGTCTATAAAATGGGAGTATAATGTCTTCCTTACCAAATGCCAGGAGCAGGGCTGGCCTCCCGGGTGTGTGGATGCAGTGGCTGAGGGGCCCACCTTCAGAGCATCCCACACCTTGTTTCATCGTTCTACTCTGGCTATCTTGAAATTTTTAAGAGTTTTGAAGCAAAGGGCCCATTTTTCTTTCCATTTGGCCCTCAGTCTGACAGTTTACATATCAGATCCTAAAAGTGTGGAAAGCAGTGTGAATGGACTCACAGGGAAGCTATGTCCTATACATTATTTATGGGATTTTATGACTTTCAGCAATCACTACAAGGGGTCATGAACTCCAGGGAAAGAACAATTCAAGGAGAAGGTGAGGACATAGAAATTGCTTGGTTACCCTTTTTCTTGGAAGGAAGGGGAGGGTCTTGGATGAGCCAGGTAGAGGAGCAGGATCTCTGAGACTGAGGACACATCAAGGTCTCAAGAGAACCACTTGAATGGCCTTGTATTACCTGCCTGCTACGGACATGGACAACCTCCCATGAGAACTTCATTTCTTGGGGTGAAGTCTTCTTTCCTCCTCAAGTTCCCCCTGGTGGCTGTAGCAAATTAGGTTCTGAGTTTCACCTTTGGCCAGAAGACTTGGTCCCAGAATCCACGTGCGATCTTGGAAGTCATGGGAAATTGCTCAACCTTTGCGTCTCAGTTCGCTCATCCATCCGATGGACACATCACCTTGGCAGGGTGTCTGGCCTCTCCGGATGGATATTAGTAACATATGGAGCACTCTTTGAACACGGTCGGAAGTAGCATCTACTAGCTCATTTCATAACCTTTCCACGGCCTTCCTGATGCCTGGCTCTCTGATCTATGGAGAACAGATGGGCCCTGGAAATCGTAGGGTCAGGAGTTCTGGAAGTCTGGCTCAGCTGGATGTCACTGCTGGAGGAGGAAAGCTGTCAGCTCCAGCTCGAGATGCAGGAACCACCTCTCTGTGCCATCCTGTTTGGAATCCAGGAGCATGTTGCTATAGCAACTCACCTAACTTGCCCCACATGCCACATGGAAAAACCTCTGTCCTCAGCATCACCCAAGCCACAGGCTGGGTACTTCCTCC
>PVHP010014865.1:0-38269 GCA_004024765.1 Zapus hudsonius
CTCTCTCTCTCTCTCTCTCTCCTTTAAAGGACCAAGAACTGACTTGCCCGCTGGACTGGTGAGGCAGGTTAGACCAGTGTGTGGATTCCCCATTCCCAGCACTGTCCCCACAGCTCGAGCGCAGACAGGCATGGCTGGTCCCCTGGACACAGGGTGGCATCCGTGGGAGAACAGCAGAAGCACCCTGCGCAAAAATAAGTAGCCAACTCATCACTCCAAAATGACTGGGAACTTCTCCTCAATAAGATGGAAGAGAATCCTACAGTGCAAATGGGCAGCTCTCCAGATAAGCAGAATCTTTCATGGGCTCTCCATCCTGGTTTTCTCTCACCACCTGACCAAAAGCAATGACAGCCTACATCTGTCTCCTAAACCTGGGAGTCCCCTTTTGGAAAAACAAAACAAAGCAATATTTTCTTCTTAGAACCCATTTGTTTATTGGTGCTGAGAACTTTGTAAGAGGTGCAATTAAACAGACATCTTTCCGAATTAAAATTTTTTTTAAAAGAGAATCTAGGAGCCAGAATTGCTGTTAAGAACAAAAAGAGATCTGCTTCCTCAAGTTTAAGAAGCTGGCTTTGAGGAGCCAATAGCTTAAGTATCATAAAATTAAAGGGTAGGGTTGTAACAATGCTTAGAGCCCCCAGGGAGCAGTCCTCGGCCTCCCATTCCTCCCCCTCCTTCCCTGTTTGTGAACCAACTTTTCTGTCTACACTTCAGAATTCTCTGGGAGGTGTGGACAGACCCTCCATCACGCTTGGGACGTAGGAAGCTGTGAAGTTTATGTTTGTGGCGCCTGAGCTCAAACAGCCATTCAGGGGCTTGCTCGGTTATCAAAAAAACAAGTCAGAAACGATCAGTAAACAGAGTCTTGAGTTGACTGCTTCTAGTTGCAAAAACACCAGTACACTGTACATCTTGTTTTCTTTTTTTCCTTCTATAGCAGTAACCAGAACTGAAGAGTGGGAGCTATTCTCTAAATGGACTTTTTTTTAAGACAGAGAAATTATCTTGTTCTTCCATCTGCCAACATGTCCAAAGAAAATCACCCTGAACTTATTGTGACATAATCTTTAATTGTTGATTAGCAGAGAGAAAGTAAACAGTCCCTAATCAATAGAACTCAAGCCAGATTTGTATCCTAAATCTTTCCAAAAGTTGAAGGAAGCTGAACGTTACAATTAAGGAAACAACCACTTTTGGCTTTGTTTGCTTGTGTTCAGGATGAGAATTTTAAAAACCTACTTGGGTGGGTGCCATAGTATATCTCTTTGTGGGGGTTTGGACCGAACTATAAACCTTTTCACTTTTTTTTTTCCAAGAGAAAGGAAAAAGCTAAGTAAACTCGAGTGGGCATCGGAAGAGTCATAGGACAGTGAATTAGATCTGGTTTGTGAGGAATACTCATGTTCCAACAGAAAGGACAGGCATCTCCTAAAGTGACTTGAACAGTTGGCAGCCCACAACCTGGACTAATTTTTCAAGCCGCTGGTGGAACAACAGAAGAGGGGCTTCTAGTCCTCTAATAGATGTCCTGAGCCCCTGGGATCCCCACCCCAGGCAGAGCCAGAAATAACCAGAAGCTTTATCACGGGGGGGGGGAGTCTTCAAATAGGATTGTAACTTAAGGGTAAGAAAATCAGTCCCTTTGATGAAAGGGGACAAAGAGAAATACAGCAAATTAGAGGTGCTACTCTGAACAGGGGTGGAGAGAATCCATACTGCTTGAGGGGGCACCCTGGATGTTTTGGATTGCATTAAAGATGAGCTTCGGAAAGGAGTCACACTACACATTGGGAAGGCTTCCGAGTGGGGCGCGCAGATAACAGGAGAATTGCACGGGGAGAACAGAGCTCAAAACTGGCTCTCAGAGGTGTGCAGAGAGAGGGAGAGGTGGGAGCAAGAGATGCTTTGCAAACAAGAAGACATTTCGGGGACAAGTTGGAGCACACACGCTGAGCATCTAGAAGGGGAAGGCACACCTCTCATAAGAATGATCCAAGATCTCCCTTGATGGGCCCATCAATCTCAGCCCTCAGACAACATCCATCTTGAATCTAGCAAGTGAAGTCGGAATCATTCATCATTCCTTGCTGAATACTTTGCTTAAGCTTCAGGCTGCAGACTTCAGAATAAACTAAGGTCCTTATATGCAAAACCAGACACGCCTCACTTGCACTTACCCTTATTCCTGGGGATCAATGCCAGCGGGAAAAGATAAAAAGCCCCAAAGACGTGTGTCTTACCGGTCTTTCTATGAACACAATACAAAATCAAAATAAAGTTTTCTTCTGTGGGTGTTCTGGTTCTAAAATATTCGAGTCCCCTGGAAGCCATGGCTGGGGAAGGGGAGGGGGTTAATGGTTTTCATTCAGGGCTTGACAGTCAAGTAACACTGCCAGCAACACTCCAAATTCACATTCTACCTACCATGATAAGCACGGATCTATTTGTGAGCCTTTCCAACTGACACCCTGAGAAAAGGCCATCAAGAAGGCAGACCTATAGATAAAGCAAACAGGAAGCTCAAAGCCGTCAAGTCCAGTGACAAGAGATTAGATGAGAGAGACAGAAGAGGAAAAGGAAAGAAAAACGAAATTGGTGGGAGGGGGTCTTTCCAGGAGAAGAAGATCCGACTGTGATAAGACATAACTCTTGTTTTTCTCAACAGACAACTACAAGCCATTATTACCGCCGGCCAAATCATTACCCCCCTGTCAAGAATTAGACAACTATCAAAGTAATCAAGGGGCGGGTCTAACACACTGTGCCATTATCAATGCAAAGTTTGCTTTCTCTCTGCCCCCACCGTAGAGCCTGTAATTAACCCGTTATGTAGAGCATTGTCAAACAAAAGCCTAATTGAGGCTCTGCCCGACTTGTGGCAGGTTTGCAGAGCCTGAAAGCGCCTGGAGATGCGGGCCAGGCAGTGCCCACCCTGGGGTCTCCGGAGGGAAAGGGGGGCACCCCACACACGCCGAGGGTACCTTAGAGTTTATATTTATTGTCAGATATTGAAAACGGTATTGCAGGCGCGCATACAAAATGAATCCAGTTTCCAGAGTCGAGGGATCATCACGGGGTTGGAGAAAAAAGGAACAGTGGCATTCCACAAAGCACATAGGGAAAAAACCAAAAACAACAAACAAAAAAGGAGACCCAAGTTGGAGACGCTCCTGCTTGCGTCCATCCATCCCTGGCCTCGGGCTCTCCTAGGTGAACCCCTGTTAAACACCAGTGAGCTGCACAAAGCCCTCTCCCTGACTCTGACAGCCCATGGTGGGGGGCCCTGCCAGGCACCGGACCAGGCCCCCCTTGCCATAAAAGGCGGTTCCCCCAGAGAACGCTTTCAGCGTTTCTACTGGAGCCAGTCAGCCTTTGGAAGGATTTGAAATAAGAGAGGGGGAAGGAGGGGGTGGGGACTGGGGAGGGGAAGAGGCAAGAAAATGCAGACACCCACAGTTCTGGGAATTGCTGAGGGGGGAAAAACCCCTTTTCCTCTCTCAGCCTTCCCTACTTGAACTCTTTCCTCGCTCAGCCTTCTTCACAAACGAAGCAGCATTTCTGAATCGGCTGCCACTAGGAGATAATGTAATGGCACACTTCACTGGCTAGGCAGAACGTGTCTCTTTTAGCAAGAGCTGATATTTGAAATGTGGGTCATTTCAACCACCCTGAGCAGGAGACTTTGGTCTAAAGCACTTAATGCTAAGAAAATGAAATAATAGCTCCAATCAAAAGCCATTTTCAACAGAACCCTCTTCCTTTTGGAGGTGGGTGAAGGGATGGGGGAAAGGGGAAAAAAGACGGGAGGAAGGAAGGAAAGTGGGAGGGGGCAGCAGAAGACAGTCTCTGGTTTTCACGAAACCTGTAACGTTATCACAGCTGAGAGCTAAGGGCTTCTTCCAACCAACTCCGACCCAACGATTGAAACTGAAACTTGCCAACTCGCCAGAACTCCTTAGCAATACAATATCACACCAATTCCATGCGGTCCTTAAATTCAGAGACTTTAAAGGCTTACTGATCAACATATAAAAGAGGGACCCTGAATCACTGCTCATTTCTTTATCTATGCCAAACGTTTATTAGTGAAATCATCCTGAAGATATAATTCTACATATGGCGCTTTGATTTCACATAATATTTAAGAAAAAAAGACAAAAACACATAAAATCAGACATATAATTCAAAGACCACTGTACAACCTTTATCTTTTTTTTTACTTCAGCAAACAAACAAACAAAAAAAGTAAATGTCAAGTGACATGACAAATGGCAAGTCTTCCGACAATAAATAATAAATTACTTTATAATTTTTGCAATGCAAGAGCAAACAGAAAAAGTTTCCTTTTTTCCTCTTTATTTCCAGAAAGAGTGAAAACAGTCATTTTAACCAATAACTATACACATCTTTGGGGGAAAAGTTCTTGGACAGACACAAGTCAAACACAATCCGAGACGCTTGTGGCAAAATAGAGGTAACCTTGTTGCAATGCGTTAGAAGTTGGTTTTTAAAACTGAATTCAAAAACCTTTAAAGTCGCTTCAGACTTTGCGATAGAGGATGGATCTCAAAAAAGAGAGAGTGAGTGAGAGAGAAAGGAAAGGAAGGAGAGAAGGAAGAAGAGAAGGAATGGAAGAATGGGAGAAGGTGCAAAAGAAACAAGAAACCAGCTAAGAGGCCCTGAATTTCAATTAACCCCTTTGTAATGTCAACCGAAAACACAGAAAACTTCGCAAACCAATGCAGCTCCTGGATCCTGAAAGGATTCTTTCAGCCCTCGGCCAGGCCAGCCTCTCCCGCCATCGCTGGAGCTCCAGTTTGGTGAGGTGATGACCAATGTAGAAACAGCACCGAGCAGATTGGGATGGGCTGGGAAGTGTTCGCTTTCTGCTTTTCTCTAGATACGCAGTGAAATGGAAATACTTTTTTTTTTTTTGAGATCCTTGAATATAAATCCTCTACATTTTAAAAACGTCTTTTTTTTCTCAGTACTCCTAAGGTCGTTGAATAGCGTATGTTGGGTTTGGGGTTGGTTCGATTTGAATTCTAGTAAAATCCCTTGATTGTCTTCACAGTGTTGCTACCGTATATCTCACCTCGTCATGAAAGCAGACTTCGTGCAATTCATGGAGCCTTCGTTCATTTCTTGATTCAGTTTTCATTGACTGGGTCGTTAAATACTTTTGTTGCTGAGTGAGTTCAACACGCTGTCCCACATTCTCCAACGGGGGAAATAAAAACATACATCTGAATGAATGGTCCTCATGCCTCAATGGGACTGGCCACCATGCTGTTGGGTGTATCTGGGAGCTGTGAGGACATAGAGGCCACTTCACTGCCAGTGGAGTTAGATCCGGGTCCTCCTTCTGAAAAATTGACCTGCAAGGAAGGTTAAGACATGAATAAAGGCAGCTTCAATAGCGTTTGTAAAACATGTGCTCCCTGCATCAAGCACACCTGTGCAAGTGTCTGTGTAAATAGAGAGACTGACCAAGAGATCCACATACATCATAGAAGTTTAACAGGTTTAAAGAAGCCTCTGAGAAGCACCTGAGAAGAAATCCTCTCACTTCTGTCCTCCTAGACATCCCTGTTTTAACTCAAATTGAATTCCCAACATTATGTTGCATTAAATTATTTAAGGATAAATGTGTTTCCCACTATAAAGTGGCATCACAACTCTGCCATGCATGCTCACGATAAAATTATCCTGCTGGCTACATGACGCCCTGGGAGAAGGCACTCTGTCTCCAGGCATCCAAGCTGTTCTTCCTGAATCAGAGACTCAGAGAACACTCCTCCTCAGAGGACCCACAGCTTTCTTCCTTGTCACTGGTGTTCTCTCTCTTTCCTTCCTAAGACAAGATCTATATCTTATGGTATCACATTATCAATATAGACTCTTTCTTTGAACTCATAAAGTACTGTCTTCTTTACAGCCATGCTCCCAACCACTGCCTCAATGTCCCCTCCCCTTCTCTCACCTGACAGCAAAATTTCAGAAACTGCAAACTTTATCTATGCCAAACGTTTATTAGTGAAGTCATCCTGAAGATATAATTCTACATATGGCGCTTTGATTTCACATACTATTTAAGAAAAAAAGTCAAAACACATAAAATCAGACATATAATTCAAAGACCACTGTACAACCTTTATCTTTTTTTGACTATCTAAAGCCTCTCTGCACCTTCTTTCTAAGACCCATGTTTTGCTCAAAAGGTGCTTAAGAATGGATGACTTTAAAATAATTGGTTTCCCCCCAATCCTCCTCCCTGTCTACTTATTAAACTTGCCTCTTCATAGGTCAAGAGACTTCTCAAATTTGCCTTCTCACTAGGCTGCCCATTTACAGGGGGGGGTAGGGAGCACCCCTCTTAACCACTAGCCTCTGGCCAACCACCTTTATCACTGTTGACAGGAGAGAGCAAATGCCCTCAGGGTACACACAAGGGTAAAAAGCTACCTTCATCTGATGCAACAACTTTATTTCTACAGAAAAAAAAATAAGTGCTCACAATAGATTACGTTTGAAGCTGGGATCCTAATACAGCTGATTAGACCTTCAGGGGAACAAACATATCAAAAGGGCGGGCATATATCTAATATTTTATTCATCTTATCCCCTGAGTGGATTAAATCTCTTTTCTGGATGTATAAAAGACAGATTTTCACAGATTAAACAACACTGTCTCCGATTGGAAGCAGTATCCATACTCCTTATGTGATGCCTGTCCTGAGTGATCATGTTCTATTAAAACTTATAACTTATAGTATATTTAAGTATACTCATATACTTAATGTAATCATACATTGCACATTAAGCTAGTCTCCTATATATGACCACAAAATAACCAGTTGTTGATTTTTTTCTATTTTTTTGGTATATGGGAAAACTCTACCCAGACAAGTGTCTGTTGTTCATCTGTAACATTACGTAAGATAACTCTGAAGATGTGTTATTATCACTTTGGTTTGAATCCTGAAATATCCCATTCTCTAGACATAGCTAAGGGATCCACTTGTTTGTGGAATCAATGCAAGGGATCTCTGAAGTCCTAGGCCTCTCTAGAAGTCTCCAGCTCATGACTCCTGAGTCGTAGTGTATCGTGTACTCAGCAACTTCATGTTCATTCCACCAAGCACATCTGATTTACAGAAAGAAAACCACCTTCCAGAGTCAAACCATACACTCATTTTGCTTTTTAAAAAATGCAACAATGTTTTTTTTTTAAAAAAAGAAAGAAATTCATTTTCCTTATAGTTGTCTCTCTTCACCATCACTACTTACTCATGAGTCTCTCCCCAACCTGAAGTCGGGGAGTACCCTCCCCCTGCCACACACACACACACACACACACACACACACACACACACACACACACACACAGACCAAATCTTTCAGTGTGTGACAGTTAACCCAGAATCCCCTTTGTGCTCAGAATTCAGCCTTTTCCTTCTGGAAACTGACACTTACCAGCTGCTGAAAAGCAGGTTGATCTATGTCACTCTGCAAGGCGAAGTCGCTCAGTACCTTCCAAGGTGGTTGGTAAGTTTGCACCTCAACTGGGTTGGCCTGCAAGCCACCATCGTGTCTCTCTGGACTTGCAGCCACCATGGGAGTACCTGTCATCCCTTGGATATTCTGTGAATAACCCCCCCATGCCAACAGGTTAATGAGCAAATGTACTCCCTCCTCCATTGTCAGCACATGCTAAGCAAATAGACCCAGGCATTATCTTATCTGTCTAGTGGCCCTTTATTGACTCAGTTAATCTCCTGCACCTATGGATATTAGCTAGAGCTCCGTTTGTTTTGCTACTTCTGTGGGCCGGACTGGGAGGTCAGCTGAGATCTTATTAAAACAGTTCTGCTCAGACTGTCATCTGTCCCTTACCTTTACAGCTCCCTCCCAGTTCCTCCCATCTGCCATCACAGACCACAGTCTTGCAGAAACTTAAAGCCTGGCTTTCCTTCAACCTCCTGACATTGTCATTTTTCTGGGCAGTTTCAGTGAGTTGCAGATTTTCTTTGCAAAGCCAGTCTGCACTCCCAGGCTTTGGGGGACTAGCTGCAGATGTTGTATTACTCACTAACCAAATTAGCAAGTCCCCTGGCCTAGTCTTGGCCTGCCAGCCAAGCTTAATGACAAGGAGTTTTATGGCTTTTAAAAATAGGGTTGAAGCCGTAAAAAAAGGGAAAAGAGAAGAAACTCTTTAGCTTAACTTAGCCAGGAGATCTGCAAGTAGGGAGACCTGCCTTAGACAACAGGACAGATGCATGAGGTCTCTGCAGGGCTCACCCTGGAGCACAGGCTGTCCCATTTCACCTCCTCCAAGGACGTCTTCACCTGCATGAGCAGCAGCAGGCCTTACCAAGTGCTGAGATATTCCCAGGAGGCTGGCAGGGCATATGCCCACCTAAACCCTGGGCACAGACCAGCACCCAAGGCATTCTTCCTCCCCACTCTTTAGTGTTGTGGGAATGAAGGCCCTAGCTTAAGCAAAGCCTATGCTAAGCCTCGATGCTGATGGCCTGGGATAAGGGCCACTCGATGGGCCATTTTGGTTCTTGTGTGTGGATGACACAGAAGTGCCTGGGGGGCCATGCAGACAAGACTGGGGGCAGCTATTCCCACTTTTATGGTCTCTAACCTGCCAAACCTCAGGCTGGCTTAGAGAATAGACTTCTCTGGACCCCTGATGGTGCTGGGCTCAAGGTACCACCTCAATGGTTGCCCCCTCCCCTGGCCAGGCTGGCTGGGCCCCAGGACCCCTCCGTCCTCTGTCCCCAGGACCACTCACAGCCTTGTCGTTGGGCTGCTGCTGCTGGAGCTGTTTCATCATGATGCTCCTCTTCTTGTCTTTGCATCTCTTGTTCTGAAACCAGACTCGGATCACGCGTGGGCTCAGGCCGGTCATCTCCACCAGCTGCTCCTTCATGAGCGCGTCGGGGCGCGGGTTGGCGGCGTAGCAGGTCCTCAGCGTGTGCAGCTGCTTCTCGTTGAGCACCGTCCGGACGCGCGTCGTCTTCTCGGGCTGCTTGTGCACGTGGGGCCGCAGGGCCGGCTGCCGGGCCGAGATGGGCTCGGCTGCGGGACAAGGGCGGGCGCGTGAGCACCGACCCGGCCAGCCTCTGCCCACCCTCCGCTCACCACCACGGGGACCACGGAGGGGAGGGCGAGGAGGAGGGCGCAAGGGAACAGGAACCCTCACTTCTTCATCTGCAGGGCTCCACGCTGACCATCGGGGTTCCAGAGCAGCCCCCATTTGGGCTCCTTAACCAAAGGACGCACATCTCAGGGTCAGTGGTGTCTGTCACCCTTTGCATCAGCGGAGGCTTTGTTCAATTCCTCTCTTCCTGCCACCTGCCCTCCACTCTTACCAGACAATCAGTAGACATCAACTGCCTCATCGCCAGTCCTGTCTACTTCCAGAGGAAAACCCAGAGGGTACCAATAAAGGAAACGCAGATCACTTCAGTGACAAGGTCTGCCAGACGAAGGCATAGATTTCTGCCTGAAAACCTTGAGCTTCAGCCCCAGGGGAAAGTCATGGTTAAGGGCTGGAGAGCTCCTGTATTTCGGTCTGTAAGATCTCCAGTCTTAGTAATCAATTAGCGTGGGATGTTCCCGAGACCCACTGACCCCAAGCAAAGAAAAACCAAAACCCAGTTGAGCTGTCTGGGCTTGAGATAAATGAAGAGGAAGGCCAGCAAATGTCCCTTGTGTCCCTCCAACATTTCAGCTTCTTCCTCCGTTGCCTACCCTTGGCTTTGCCCCGGGCATGGTTATCACAGAACTGCCAGGAAACCATGAGGTGAGGAACAATATTTTTTTAAAAATGCCCACGAGGAAGCAGGGCATGGTCACAAGCCTTTAGCCTGAGCAGTGAATTCCAGATCAGCCTGAGCTAGAGCGAAACCCTACCTCCGAAAACAAACAGACAGAAAGTGCCCCAGAAGGAGGATTGGGGGACAGGTAGGACTCCTCTGTCTTCTCAGCCCTGGGTTCAAGCCACTCTGCTCCCTCCACTTTCCTTCCTGGGAAACTGGCCTTCTGATCTGCAGGACACAAATCTGGCACCTTCCCGACCCCCTGGGGTCAGGCCAAACACCTATGGGGTCAATTTAGAGCGGCTGGGACTGGCTAGAAGATGGAATTCTCCCGAAATCAAGTCGAGTGAATGGCTTAAAGAGGCAGGCTCCCTTTAAAAGGCAATTATGGAAGATTAGGTTGTTGACAGTTTTAAATTACAGCTCTGAGCAGTGGTCTGTAGTTACCAAGACTGTATCTTTTAAGGGCTCTTTCTTACAAAAGGATAAAAAAAATTTATTTTAAATGCTTTGGCTGGAGGAGTCCTTCTCAAGGAAGGAAGGTTTGGGAAACTGAATAACTTGGGTGCCCTTCCACCTAAGCTCCCTCCACGGGGTTAAGTAGGAAGCTCCCGGGACCCAGGACTCCGCCCCTTTAATTAGGTTGTGGCTTAGAGAGGCAGCTCATTTTCAGTAAGCTGTGGCTTGGAGGCCAAGGCGAAGCTGGCCTACTGTTTGGGCTTGTGTGTGCATGTGTGTGCAAGTGGGGTATGCTCCTGGGTCCCCCCATCCAGGTGCGTGCGTGCACCGTCGCGAAAGACAGTGCGTGCACTGAGCAGGTAACTCGGGCCATTTCCACCTTCAGGACCACCCTGTGCCTCCCCCCTGCCCCCGGGTCTCCGGTGCCTCCCCGAGCGCGGGGAGAGGAGTACCTGCCATTTGCAGTGGCCGAGCAGGATGCAAGGGGCTGAGAGGGTCTCCGGTGCCCAGGCTGGCCCTCTCCACCACGTCGTGGTCTGCGCGGCAGAAGAGCCCGTCCTCCCGCAGAGCGAACTCATCCCCGGGGATGAGCTGGCGACTGCAGGCCACGCAGCGGAAGCACTCGATGTGGTACACCTTGGAGCGCGCGCGCATCACGAAGTCATTCTTGCTGAAGCCGATGCTACACTTGGCGCATTTGATCCCGTACAACCTGCACAGGCCCAGGGAGGTGGGAAGAGAAGCGGAGGGGGGGGTCACTTCTTGCAGGCTCTGCCTGCCCGGGGCCCAAGACCGCCTGGGACCCTGGCCCAGAAGTCCTCAGATCCTCAGAAAAACCTGGAGTGGGAAACTTAGAGGGTAGCATTTTCTCTCCGTCCCTTCCCTTTCCTTCTACTTTCTGCCCCTTCTCTCTCTCTCTCTTTCCTTCCTTCCTTTCTTCCTTTCTTTTTTGCTTTCTTTTCTTTCTTTCCTTCCTTCCTTCCTTTCTTCTTCCTTCCTTCCTTCCTTTATTTCTTCTTCCTTCCTTCCTTCCTTTCTTTTTCCTTCCTTCCTTCCTTCTTTCTTTCTTTCTTTCTTTCTTTCTTTCTTTCTTTCTTTCTTTCTTTCTTTCTTTCTTTCTTCTCCCTCTTCATTCAAAAGGTGAACCATTCCAATAAACCTCTGGCGGAGGGTGACTCAGTTCAGACACCAAGTCCCAAACCAAGGAAAATTTATGGATAGAAACCAGGCCTAAGCTTATTCTTGCATATTTTAGCAGGAAGGAATTAATAGGGGAGCTTTCAATTCCCTGTGCCTCCATTTCTGCTGCTAGAAATCTCTCTGAAATTGCAGCAGGAAGAAGAAAACACAACAAAACAGGCTGGCAGTGAGTCTGTCGCCCCAGTTTGTATGCAGGAGAACACAAACAGAATAGCAAAACGAAACCTTCATGGTTCCCAGATCAGATCCCTGGCACACGGCAAGCAACTTTCAGCCTGGGTCCTGCTGAGGATTTCCCGAAGGTTACCACACTAACGGAAAGTTCCCTCTCCTTTCTTCCTTTTATTACTACTTTAAAATTTTGCTTCGGCTTTCTCCCCCCCCCCCCAAGTTGCTGAAGCATCTCTCTTTCAGTTTGCCTAGGAGCCAAGGCCAGGAGGTCAAAATGAAAAGACTCACTTCTCAGGTCTTCCTCATTGTTCACAATACCTTACCAAGGGATTACAGTTTGCCACAGTACTGCACAGCCTAGCCTTGCCTGTCACTGATTCTCGCAGATAGAACGGAAAAGGAAACGTCTACAAAAGGTGTGGGGGGAGGGGATACTGCTTCACCAAGGTGAAGTTTGGAAATCAAAATGATCATCCTGTTCTGTTCTTACAAAGGACTTTCTGTCAGGTTGTGCTTGAGTAGTGTGGTAGTACAAATACACACACAAATGAGAGAGAGAGAGAGAGAGAGAGAGAGAGAGAGAGAGAGAGAGAGAGAGAGAGAGAGAGAATATATGTAAGAGCAATTGGGTTCTCCTGCAGAATTTGTTGATGTGCATACGCTGGAGCCAAACAGTATCTCTGTAAGATGCTCCCAGAGGTGACCGTGGGCTCTATCTCTCAAGAATCCAGAGTTCACACACCAGCCAAGTAAACAATGAAACCAGCTTATTCGTCAGAGGTTAGAAGGTAGATTGAAAAGTTTTCCCTCCCTCTACCTACCTGATGTGGTGAGACCTTCCATTTTATAGGACTAAGACTTTGCCTGTGACCAAATAAATTAGAACCCCCCATTTCCTGTACCCACCTCCTCCCACTTTCCCCAAGTATTAGAAAAAAAAGGCATGCATTGTTCAGTTTTACCTACCAGAAGTAGACCATCACTTGGAGATTTAAAAAAAGAACAAGAGAAATGCTGGGTAGTGTGTGAGCAGGACAAAACTGACTATACTTTAATAAGAATTAGAGAGCTCCAAAAACCTCAGGGTGTGTGGACAAAAGTTTCTTGTTACTAGTCAGTGAAAATTTAAAACACAAATATAGTTTTACTATCACTACATCACTACCGTAAGACTGAAGCAATATTTCTTCTGTTTGGTGTTAGAACTGATACTTTTTGCATTTTTATTTAGAAACTCCACTTGCTTTCTAAGGTAAACAAAATGATGAAGTTTTTGAGGTACACACACAAGTCCCAGAAAACTTGAGATCAGCACTCTGGGTGCAGAGTAAAGTGAAACTACACAAACAAAAAACCACGCTCGGCTTCTGATCCTGTCAGAAGAGCAGCGCCATCATTTTATCAGTTACTAGATTTTAGTGTGAGAAAGGAAGCTGTTCAATTATCTAAATATACCAATTGTTCCTAGACAGATGATGGGCAATTTGATCTCCTCTGTCTCATCCATCAGCTCAGATAAGATAAGAAAGAAAAGACAGTCAGATGTCAGCAAAGGGTTAATATTTAAAAAGATTAAATTTCTGTCTTTTCTTCCCCCCCACCCTTGTAAGGAATATTTCAGTTGGTTTTGAAATTTTCTAGGAAGGAGATCTTACAGGAAAAGAAAAATTGGGCCATACGTGTACTTGCTCTTTCAATAGGCCAAACTTTTATCTTTTCTTTCCCACTGACAACTCCAAAGAATTTAAAGTAAATAAAACAGAAGTCAAACACATAAAACACTATACTATATTTTGAAAACCTATGTTTTAAAGTTTAGAAGCCCAAACTTATCGGCCATAATTTTGTGACTGTTGTTTTGGAAGAAGCAACGTGAAAGAGAAAAACACACACACACACAATTTCAGCATCACAAATTCCAACAATAATTCACAAACCTTAATATAAAACAAATTATAGAAACCAGAAGTGAGATGAATAGCCGATGTTAAATTTTAAAACACATGTGTAGGCTGTTCCCTCTTAGGCAAACTTCCTCAAAAGACAAAGCCGCAACAAATGAAAAATAAAGGAGAAAGAAACAGGGACATCTCAGAAAATAAAGAAGTATAATTGGTGTACCTGATATAATCTCTCTTACAGTAGGTTTTCCCGTCCCTAACAAAGCAAGTACAGCTTTCATCCAAATACTGATTGCACTCCGCACATTTCAAGCAGGCGGCGTGCCATTCCAGATCCGGAGAGACCCTCAGAATATACTGGTCATGAATTTGATTGCCGCAACCAACACACAGGGAAATCAGCCGTTTTTCTGAAATGAAAATAAATACATGATTGACTAACCGTTTACTTCCTACAGAGATAAACACACTTTTAGTGTCGTTCTCTTATAGGGTGCTCTGGGAGAATTTTTTTCTTTCCTTTTTTTTAAGGAGTGTTGCACTTTGCGGTGTAATTTAAGCGAGCCATCAAAACCTTCACTGGAGGCGGATATATGTAAAATGCAGATTTGAACAGTCTACATTTGCAAGCCTATCGCGCAATCAAACCTGCTCACTTTGGGTTTCCTCCCCTCCTCCCTCTTCGCTATAATCATTAGAAAAGATTATGGATAAGTCAAAGAAAAGGTTTTGACTAGAACAGTTAAGTAAGTGCAGAGATATCTATATTTTCCACAAAGCACACTCTTATAAAAATAAAAAGCACGCAGGACTGAGGACTGTCAGCAAGGGTATGCATTCATCCAGTTGTCATTCGATTCTTTTGCAAGTCAAATGCGCACTCCTATTTTCCGGTATTGTGCGTGCAGGCAACAGAACAACCTTCTGGATTGTTGACCAGGAAGGAAATCGCCGCTTTGCACAGGACTAGGGTTTTGGGAGCGCACCCAGGCGAATTCAGACGCAAGGCGACCATGCAAGCATGCAGGCGTGGAGATTAATCATCATCACAATAAACAACCAGGAAAATCATCTTTTCTTCTCTCTCTCCGGGGTACTTAGTAATCCCCAGCGCCCTTGGCATCAGTGCCCTGGAGAGACACCCCCCCACACACACAAGATGAGCGCACCCACAAGTGCTCAAGGTGGAAAAAAAATGAAGCCAAATCAAATCTCCTCTTACTTTTCGGTGGGTCTCCCATGTCTCCCATTTCTGTAAGAGGGAGTAATGTCCACAGTGAAATGGTGGTTATGCGGTTGGAGAACAGCCCACCGAGAGGATGCCGGGTTGGAGGCGAGGTGGGATGCTCTGGGATCCTCCCCGGGATGCGCGCGCTGCGCTGGTCCAGCTGGGAAGCCGGCGGCGGAGTCGGAGGAGCGGCGGCCGGCGGCGGGTGGACTGGGCTCGGCTCGGGCCACCTCTCCCTCTCGCTTATCTCTTACTCAAACTTCTCGGCTCCAACTCAGCTCCATCGCCATTGGTGTGACGCAGCGCGCGGGGACGTCAGGCGAGCGCCGCGCCCATTGGCTGCGGGGCGCGCGGCGCAGCTGTTCTGATTATCATATTTCAGCCCCGCGGCCGCCCCACGCCACTGACCGCTCGGGGAGCCGGGGGAGAGGACGGGGGCTCTCGGGGCTTGGCTTTCCCCCCATCCCATCCCTTCCCGAGGTCCCCTCTCCACGCTCCGTCCGGGGATGCGTCTCCACCCCGGGTCCCCCCATCGCCACCCCAGCCCGCGGTCCCCAAAATGCGCGCGGCGCGCTCGGGGCTCACTTTTCTGCCCTGCCGCCGTGGGCGAGTGGCTGGCTAATGGGGAGGTCCTCCCGGTGACGAGATCCCTCCTGAGCACTAGGAACAGGGAGAGGGGACTTGCAAACGGGACCCCCGAGCCAGGCCGGGCTTCGTCGCCCGCAGGGAAGGATGCGCTCCATCCGGAGCCCCGCAGCCCCACGCGCGCGCTCAGGGATGAAGACTCGGGAATGGGATGCATAGACCCCCCCCCAGGAAGAGCTGGCTGGCTGCAACCCCACCACCTAGGCGCCCCGGCCTCACATCTCCAAAAGCGTGGGGTGGGAGGAGGAAAGGGGTGTTCTTCTGGCCCGGAGCGGACAAATCGGGTTGGAAACGCCAAAGGTAAAACGCAGGCGGCTGCGGGAACTGTCTCTTTCCTTCCGACCCGCGAGGTCTGCCCCGCAGTTTACCTCTCCAGTTAAAGCGCCTACTAACCCCAAGCCAGAAGGCAGCGACCTTCCTTCAGTGGTCTAAAGTTGGTGAAGCGGTGGTGCACACTCCCAGCTCTTGCGACTGGTCTCTGGCCCCACTTTATTATTATGTTTTTATTTTTTGCTTATTTGCGCACTTCCCTGGCTGTATTTTGAGGGAAATAAGCTCAAATTTCCACGTCTCTTTACCAAGATCTGTAAGACGCTTAGGTCTGGAGACGCAGGTAGGGACTCCAGACCCTTCTTTCTCGTCCCCGAGGGTAGAAGCAATTTCACGCTTTCCTCTCGGGGAAACTCTGGAGTGATATGTCTCTGGAGTCACTCACTCTTCCCCAGTAACTTCTGACTTGCGTCTCCATCCTCCTCGGATCTCTCCTTTGGAAGTCCACGAAGAGTCCCTCCCCACACTTCCCCCAAAGCTAAACAGATTCCTTATCTGGTGGGATTTCAGGCTTTCTCTTTAAAAGGCCTGCAAACTCCAGCTCTAGAAGGCTTAATTTGGTGTTTTGTTACCTGGGCGAAGACCCAGTGGGCTGGGAAACTCCTTCCTTTGTATCTTTCACCAGATCACACCCCTGATAAGACCGCAGGGTCCTGCAGGGCCTCTGGCTGGCTTGGACGGACGCGCCTCCTCCGAGTGCACAGAAGCCTAAAGCGTGAGTTCTCTCCCAGTCTGGTGGGGGCTTTCCCAGAAACTCCAATATTTCTTTTTCCTTTGTTTTCTTAGCTTTGTTTTCTCTCGGATGATGGCAAATCGGATCTTTCCTTCCGTTTTTTAAAAATCATAAATAAGGTCCGATTGCTTTGCGGGATGGAAAGTTGGATCGGCACAGGTTAAGTTTCGTTTCATTTTAATTGACATTTCTTCTTCGGGTTCCTGGTGTTATCTGCATGGAGTCTTTTGTCAGGCAGCTTCTCAAAGCTAAGACCGATCGCTACAAACCATGGCTGAACCAAACAAGTCTTTCCCCATATGGAGGCATGTTTCCCTGGGAGAGAACCAAGCTGGCCCTGGGTTTTGTTGTTGTTTGTTTGTTTGCTTTTTGTTTTTCATTTTTAAGATAGCACTCTAGTGCTAGAAGGTAAATAGAGAGCATGAACTAATCCCAACTCCTCACACCACTTGTAGGGCATGGAACCTAAGAGAGAAGTAGCCGTAGCCTGGTGGCTTACATTTGACATCCACAAAGGACCTTTCACAGCCATTCCTTCTTCCAGCAAGCCAGACACTCTGCAATGTCACTCCCTGAACCCAGAAATTATTACAAGGAATCATCGCTGATGCTAACAATTCTAAGCAAAAAAAAAAATCTGGGGTGTGGCTTGGGGGAAAACTTTCAGAAATACACAGTTTCCCCCATCGTGAAAACACGCTTTATTTTTTTAACCCACATTATCATTTTAAACAGGCATTTTCCTTTTTACTAAACTGATCAAAGCAAGAATCCCTGCATCAGAGACTCCTCTCAAAAGGAGAAATCTGAGGGAATCTAATAATTATGTTGTTCTATGATGACATGCTCTGCAGTTTTTTTTGTCTGCCCATAATATAATTTACATCAAAAGTCAGGCAGCAGACATTATTTTATTTCACCTGGAAGTTCTCATGTGAACACAAGAATCTTCCTGTTTCCTTAGTTGGCTGCTATATGTCTATTTAACACATCAAATATGTATACAAAATTGACCATGTTTTTATAGAATACATGAGACTAATTACAAAAAAAAATTTAGATCAGCAATATTTTTTCCAGTACTGGATCACAGGAGCGACCTCTTGTGTTCAAAGGGAGATGCAGCACTATTAAAACTGGACTCATTTTTGACCTTTGTATATTCTATTCGGTCAAAAATATATCCTTGAAAACAGCAGAGGCAGGGGCGAGAAGCCCTGATTTCAGCTCTTCCACGGAGGACAGAAAAAAGTGGCTAGTTTAAATGTAGAATCAATCACGGCAAGCCTCCCCCACACTATCCCAGTGCAGGGTCCTCCTACAATAGAGATGCTGAGATTTACTAAGTTCCACTTGCTTCTGCAGCATCTGCGTGTGCCCCCCGGGCAAAATGCAGCCAAGCATCCTGGTGTGCTCTCAAATGCCCTTGTTATTTGTGTGTTATTGCTTTCTTTTTCTGTTGTTAGTAAAACATAAACACATCCACATAAAACTTAATGTCAGATACTGATTCCTGAACATCATGAAATAAAACGGCTTTACAAAAAGCTAAGTAGGTTTTCATTACAATTGAAAAGAAGATCACAGGTGGAAATTTCACCTGCTCTCGTACTTCTGGCAGGTCTAAGTGAATTTTAAGTTATTTCCTTGAGAAATTATGTAAAACGTGAAAAGCTTTGCCTCCTAAATAAACATCATTGGACAGGCAAGAGGGCTCTGATCTGTTTTCCTTGAGCGAGGATTTTGTTAACTGTTTATTCTCAAGGAAGAATATGTTTACTGCACGCAAGAATTTGGTTTGAAAGAGTACTACAATTAGGCTGCCAGTTTCTAAGTGGAAAAAAATATGACTGAAGGATTTCTACTTCCTCCACAAACACAATTTTGCAGGGGGGGTGGAGAATGAAACGGGCAAATTTATTCAGCTCTGAAAAATATAGGTAGAATGTGTGTATGCATATCCTATGAGACTCTTTGCTTTTTCTACAACGTCTCTGAAAAAGCCTATATAAACTGTTGGCGCCTTTAATCAAGGTCAAGGATCAGACAAAACTACATTTCTTAAAAGGAGTTGGGATTAGCCACGTATTCCTTGAGGCGGGGTGTTTAGAGTTAGTTGTTTTCCTTGCAGTTGTTGGCCGTGGCTTGTTGGGTGGGGGTGTCTATCAAGAGACTCTGCTGTGATTTCAGAGAAAAAAGATCTTCATAGACCATCGGATAGGAAAACATTATCTTTTCCTTTTATTTTCTTTTACTCTAGGGGAAAGAAAGCAATGCTAATAAAGGCAGTTGTTAACGATAACAAATCTTTGGTTGTGATCCTGGTTTTATTGCCTAGAACTGCTACTTGAGAACAAGGTTGTGTAGACTTCAGTAACCAGCTGAAACAATGGGGGGGGGTGGCGTTTAGCAAGAACCTGCTTTTGGATCAGAGCTTTCTTCCCCAGTGCGTCAGAGCTCAGACAGAGCTTCTGTTCCCAGCCCGACAACCAGTGACCCTGTGCGGTCTGTTGCTCTGTTCTCAGCCCGGGTAGAATTGCAAACCTCAGGTCCATGGCGAGCCAGAGAGGTCTAATTCGGCCCAGCGGGGACAGACCACCCTCTCCCTCACAAATCTCCCTTCTGGAGGGATTTACTGTATTTTCTCAAAATCAGTTGACAGTCATTTTCAGGTAAATCATTGCCCTTCCCGAGCTCCCAAATGATCAGAACTATCAGTTTTTAAACTGAGTTCTGCACAGGGCTGGGGTTGCAAGAAGGGGTTTGCAATATGCTGAAAGGTATGGTCCTGATCAGCCCCAAACCCTACGTTTGGCAAACCTTCCTTAAATATATCGGATTCTGGTGGATGTTGAAGAAAGACACTTTCTGCCCAGCCTGGGGTATTGCACTGAAATCTACTAGATACCAGATCTAAGGCAATCTTTCAGAAAACCCTCCTGGCAGGTCCGGGCTGTCAGAAATCGGGAGCCAGGGGGAGCTAAGTCTAGCTGTTGGAAACCTTCCAGAAAGAAGGGACGAACCCCTGTCCCTTCATCCTTCCTACCCTGGCAGCTCTGAATTTCCAGCCCAGGGGTTTGTTTTCCCACGCCTGCTGGAGGTTTACCAGAAGGAGGGGGGAGGGGAGGCCCCAGTACCCTGGAGTAGGTCAAGAGGCGGAGGAGGAGCTGAAATTACCAGCCAGGCAGGGGAGGGAGTTGGCAGCCAGGAAGTCAACCAGGATGCTGCAACCTCGGTCACATCTCAGCCTCTCGGAGTGTCCTGGGCTGGAGGGCTCCTCGGGTGGGCTGTGAAAATGACTCAGCTGCTTCCTATAAATTAATCTGGAGGCCAAGGTGGATGAGAGGTTGAGGGATGGGGTCTGGGTGGCACCTACCAGATTGAGTGCCTGAGAAGGTTCCGGAGTGGGTGATCTTCAAATCCCAGGCAAACCCTTCTTAGGCATAAGATTTTAGGGATATTTTTTTAGTCACCTTCTGTGTGCTGAGACTTCAGAGTGAAATGGAGGAAGCTTTGTGCTGAGAATTTTCTATGGCTCCAAATACATACTGGCGAAAGCTCTTCAACTTTGGGGGATTTCACGTTGAGAGGACAATTTAGTCTGTCCCTTCTATCTGGTAGATACTAACTGGACACAGACAGAGGTTGGGAAAGGAAAGAAAGCCACTCAGTTAACTGGACTGGCTGCCTTCCCTCTGCCTGACACCAAGAAGGCTCAGGACTCCTCGTGTCCGAAGGTCTTTTTAGACCCCAAGAAGCATTGCCTTTGAAAGACCACACCCGCACCATACAAACACGCCTTCAAGACATTTAGTCCAGTTAGTTCAGGGATGTGAGAAAGGCTGGATGGAGACTCATCCTGGGCCCCTGCTCCCCATACCTTCTCCCACCCCAATTTCCAAGTAGCCAACTTCTGAGCTGAACCACTCCCCACCCCCACTTTTTGGAGCATAAGGGCATTTTTTTCTTCAGTCTCCCTATGACAAATGAGGAGTAAGTAAGGGTGGAATGTCCACCCTTCTCATACTCATCAGAGGAAAGAATATTCATGGCCCGCTTTTTGTCCTGCTCTGGAGAGTTTAGGGAGGGGTGCAAAGTGGCATCCAGTCTCCTGGGATGGGAAGTGGGGTGGGGTCTCTAATATGGGGTGAGGATGTCCTTGTCTCGCATTGGGGGCTGACAACCAGAAGCCCAACGATCTTCTAGAGCGACCTCTTTCTCCGGGCTGGAAGGTGCCTTTCTCTGACAAGGTTGACCTTTCTGTCTTGGCTTGGCTTTTTCTGTGTCCAGGGCCCAGGTTCCCAGGGCTTCTGCAACATGAGTGCATCCATGGGAGTGGATGGAGATACCGTTTTAATTGCTGGACACTTAGATCCTCCCAAGTGCTTATATTCCAGAAAATCATAGGAACAGAGTTCCCTCAGTGCCTGCAGTTTTTGACACAGAAGATTTTCTTGAGTAGCTTAATTCTACATTTCCTCACCCATATGTGAGCACCCCAAAGGGTTAGTGTCCCACTTCTCCAGTTAATGTTATTCACTTTGTGAGGCAAGTGTTTAATTATAAAACAAGAGAGAATGCCCACTGCCATGCACTCTCGGGCTCTGCCTTCAGGTGAGGGGGGCACACCCCTGATTAGCCCTGGGGATGGGCTCTTTGGTTGATTTAAGAATTCACAGGGCAAGAAGCTACACTCATCTTCTCGTTTCTCAGTTGTCCATCTGGTATACCTCCAGGGTACAAAATTGTCTGAAGATGAAAAAGAGGGCAATTTTAATGTTAAAAAAGATAAAGATAACAGCTATTTAAAACTCAGCTGTATTTATAGATTGCATATTGCTCACACTCATACGTGAGGGGCCTGGAAAGTACATATCATTTAGGTGCAATTATGAAGTAATTATATGCTAATGATAGCACCATTTAACATTATGAGGCACAGAAAATAAAACGTTCTTTTTAATATACATAACTTCCCCCTTCCAAGAAAGTAACTGTTTAAAATGATACTTAAGGTCAATTTAATGAAGGAAAAAAAAAAAACCTGAAATTTCATGAACCCAAATTGAAGTAAACGGGTTGGGCTAAGACGAGGTGTTAGTTGATGCTATCAGAAAATGCTCTTCTGTTTTGTACAAATTCATTCGTGTGCAAAAGCATTCACTTTAAAGTTGTGCATTTCGATGTGTGTGTGTCAATAGTAAAATTTGTAATTGCACTGTATCGGCCATAACTAGAGCCCGAATAAATCCTAGACAGTACAAATGAATAAGTGTAATTTAGCTTTCAGTGGTAATACCAACATTGTGTGTGATCTTTATTTCAAAGCAAATATTAATATGATAAAATCAATCACTTCAAAAGTCATCACCTCACAACAATTTATAAGAAATCGATGTAATCAGATCAGCCTGGGCTAGAGAGATACCCTACCTCAAAAAGCAAAAACAAAAAAAGAAAAGAAAGAAATCAATGTAAAATCAAAGTATAATAAACTGACTTACTTTCTATACTTGTTAGTTATGGGTCTGTCATCAAAATATAGTAACATTGTTAAGATTCATATGTATAACATACACGTACATATCACTATTATCAGAAAGTTCTGTCTACTTATGAAGACACTGAAATTTGTGCTAATTGATGCTTTTCTCTATGGAAGGAATGTCCTGCCTTCCCCAGAGACTGTGACACCAGGGAGACCCTGGACCTTGAACTACGCTGTGGGT
Source organism: Zapus hudsonius (assembly GCA_004024765.1). NCBI lineage: Eukaryota > Metazoa > Chordata > Mammalia > Rodentia > Dipodidae > Zapus > Zapus hudsonius. The sequence continues at coordinate 22,236 of PVHP010014865.1, forward strand.
AATTATATGATAACTAGCCAAGATTGTGGCAAGACTCAAAAAATAGTTTATATTTCACTCCAGAATATGGCCTGGTGTGCTGCTTCTTGCTCTGGCCTGGTCTTGGGGTTTACTATACTTGCGTATTGATGAGATGCATGACCAGTAATGATGACAGCACTGGATCGAGTGTTGATGACCTTGAACTTTCAAGGTCCCTACAATCCAGAAGCTGGGATTTAGCTGGCCAAGCGTCTATCTCTGGATGTTCCACATAGTCCTGTAACTCAGGTCTCGCACATCTCCTGATGTGACTTTGGGCCCTGATGTGGCCGTGAAAATGTATTCTTGCTGACTTCGCGGGCCATAGCGAAGAAACCCACCCATAGCGCTCAACATGGAGGGGAATTTCAGTGGATGGAAATGACTCTTTTAAATATGGTGGCAGAAGAGGAAGTGAATGTAAGTGAAGCTATCAGCTGTGGGTGTTTGGCTGAGAAGAGAAATGCACTTAGTTTTGAGAAGAGAAAGAAAAAGCTGATCCAGGGAAAGAAACTTCAAGTCCTTGTCAGGAGAAACAAACGAAAGGAACGGGCCTTGGTACCCCAGTTCCTCCAGATGGAAATCAATGTTTTAGAGTGAAATTTAGTTCTGGGGCAGGTTGTAGAGGAAGGCATGGGGAAACAGACTTTATGGTCATTTTCATTTGACACTTAAAACTTTAAAAACCAGATTTAAGGGTGATTTGGTAGAAAAGTTGATTACTTGGGAAATTTTTAAAATATCTTTATTATTTTAATTAGATACAATGTATGAGCAAATCTTGTGATGGTACCCCCATTTCCCTCCTCTCTGTCCCCAAACCCCTGGGGGCCCTCCTCAGTGAACATACAGGATCTGTCCTTGGGGTTGGGGGTCATGAATTGCATTTAAACTTACTACAATTGAATACTTATCAAAGGCAAACTTACTCTCGGTATACTATATCACCACAGAAAATATAAACAAAAATACTGGAAATGCCATAATATGGAGTGTGCTATTTTATGTACCTGAGTTGATTTAACAACTGGATCGATCCAGGACTCGGGGACATTAAAGACAAGATGTGAGTTGGAATTTAAAAAATGATTTCATAGTTTACCAGGGTCATTGTTCGCCTCTGCCCTTTCTTCAGATTGGATGATAGCACGAGGTGTAATTCAAATATTTGACTCTGCTTAGTTAAGCCACAACAGAGAGGGGAAGGTGGCCTGAAAACAGTGCTCCTGCTCCAAATTGTGCAAAACATCTTGAAGGTCTGCCAGCCAGCCTCCGACGTGAGCAGCTCGGTTGGCTTTGAGGTCAGCAGAACACACATCCCAGCCACCCTTGCACTGGGCAAAATGTTAGGCCTTCAATATATTGGAAAGGTCGGATATGATGGTTCTCATAGATTCAGTCCTGCAAGTCACAGGGTCAGGATGCTTTCGAGAGAGTCCCAGCCAGGAGGTCCATGAAGGCCTGACAAGAAGGAACAGTAAGGACACAACCAGCCAGGACCCGGCAGCATCTGAACAGTGTCTGTGATGGAAAATAAGTGTGAGGCTCACAGCACCAGCTGCCGCTGCCTGGGAGGACGATGGATGGGGAGTCATCATGCTGAAATGCTGAGCAAAAGAAATTACAGTTCCACGGAACGTGAACTCTGTACTCACGGGTTTCAAACAGTATTCTTCAAATTACGATCAGATTGGCGAAGGGCAAGTTGGTCTTTACTGCGCTAACCGATAGAGGAGTTGAATAGACCCACTAACAGATGGAGAAGACACAAGGGTCTTTTTAATATTAAAACGGGGAAATCATTCAGATTTCAGCAGTGGAACTACTCCTCAATGACACGCAGTAATCACAGTTGCGTTCCCTGTCAGTTCTCCTCGCAGGCACTTTGGGGGTAACACCAATTTATAAATATTATTGGTTGCTATTAGCCTGTGGCTCTCTGGGGCTGTACTTCTAATGTATTCCTCGTGTGTGTCTAGATTTCACATTTTGTCTCATTTTGTAATCTTTCCTCGTTGGTTGACATAATTTGTGTAAGCAAGCTCAGACTACTGGCCATCTTTGGAAGACCGAATAGGCAGTCACTAAATTGTTGATTTAAAGGAGCTTTGGCAAGGCCTCTCAGGCTGGGTGAAAGCACCTTAAAGCCCCGAGTAAGGGCTGGAGAGATGGCTCAGCGGTTAAGGCACTTGCCTCCAGTGCCTAAGGCCCTGGGTTCAATTCCCCAGGACCCACATGTGCCAGACCCACAAAGTGGTGGCTCTGGTGGTTCTCTCTCTTGCTCTCTCTCTTGCTCTCTCTCTCTCTCTCTCTCTGTCTCTCTCTCTCTCTCTGCTTGAAAATGAATAAATAAAATATTTTTTAAAAAGCCCTGAGTAAGGAGAGACTCCTTTGAAGATCATGACGGTGTTGGTTTTTTGTTTTTGTTTTAAGGTTTTTCTTTTTGTTGTTGTTGATGTTCATTTTTACCTACTGGTTTTTAACTCGAATGCCAAGGCTTTGTGTAGGTGTTTTTATTTTCTGTTCCTTTGCTGTTCTGTACTGTGATGAAGGTTTAAAATAAACATGCCAATAAGAAGCAAAGGAAGGAGTCAGGTGGGAACACAGCTGATCAACATAAAAACAAGTCACATACACTGGAATTTAAAAGCAAACATAGGATGAGCTCAAAATAATATTCTAAATAAAAGAAGCCAAACCGAAGGATAGACACGTTACAATTCTCCTCCCTCACGATGCTATCATTCACAGACTGATATGTGACAGAAAGATCCAGAATGGTGTCAGGATGGGGGAAGCAGTGAGATTACAGAGGAATTGCAGGAAGGTTGAGGGTGTGGCTCAGTTGGTCCTGTGCTTGCCTGGCAAACTCAAGGTCCTGGGTTCAACTCCCAATATGGGGGGTGGAAATCAATGCATGAGATAGAACCATTCCTTATTTCACTGTCTTGCTAAGTTTCTTGAGTTATAGGCATATGTCAAAGCTTACCAAAATATTATGTCTTATATGTATACCATTTACGTTATGTCAATTACACTTCCGTGCAACTATTAAAATAGATCTCAAAAAACTATGAACCTTGTTCTGTGCTATTCTTTATTGTTACTGCTATCATTATTCCATAATCTTTAGAGGGAAGTGATAAGGAAAGGGCAAATACACGTCACTGCACGTGGGAAAGAGTCAGTGTGTGAAGAAAGAGAAGGAACCTTTTACCTTGACTTCTTAGTTGGTTTTTGGTCAATAATTACTCAAGACCCCCAATCTGATTTTGTGCTGCTTAAAACTTATTTTAAGTGCTTTTTTCTTTGTTTCTTTCTTATTTGCAAACATAGAGAGAGAGAGGAAGAAGAGAGACAGAGAGAGGGAGAGAAAGAGAGAGAATGGGCACTCCAGGGCCTCCAGCTGCTGCAGACAAACTCCAGATGCATGTGCACCTGTGTGCATCTGGCTTTACGTGGACACTGGGGAATGGAACTCAAGTCATTAGGCTTTGAAGGGAAAGCATCTCTCCGGCCTGAGTGCTTTCGTTTCTTAAGAAATCACTATTGTGATCTTCAAACATTTTGCTTTCCTCCACTTAAAATTGATCCTATAATTTCTAGCATTCTGTGGATGTTGTTTGAAAACATATCACATATCACTTTCAATTTTAACTGGGCATTTACTCTGTAGTCTCAAGCTAGCTGAAGACTCACAAGGATCCTCCTGCCTCAGCCTCCTGAGTGCTGGGATTAAAGGAGTGTGCTACCATGCCTGGCTGGCGTAACTTTTACCACATTCCTTATTCTCTGCAAACACTCTGCTTCAAAATCTTCCTATTAGAAAATATTTAGAACAAAACCTGCAAACAAAAAAGACATTGAAAGACTGGTAAGAGATCCCATACCTCTTCAGTATTATGATTTGTTCACCAATAACCATAGCCCTTTGCCTTTCTCCTTCCTTACCAATGGAGTCCTGTGTACCCGCTGGTTCCTCCAGCCCCACTCCAAGGGGTCCTGTGTACCTGCTGGTTACCCCAGGCTTGCTCCACAGGATCCTGTGTACCTGCTGGTTACCCCAGGCTTGCTCCACAGGATCCTGTGTACCTGCTGGTTACCCCAGGCTTGCTCCACAGGATCCTGTGTACCTGCTGGTTACCCCAGGCTTGCTCCACAGGATCCTGTGTACCTGCTGGTTACCCCAGGCTTGCTCCACAGGATCCTGTGTATCCACTGGTTACTCCAGGCTTGCTCCAAGGGGTCCTGTGTACCTGCCGGTTCCTCCAGCCTAGCTCCATGGGGTCCTATGTACCTACCTGTTGGTTACCCCAGGCTTGCTCCACGGGGTCCCGTGTACCTGCTGGTTCCTCCAGCCTTGCCTTTCTAGTCTATCCTCTAGTTAGGAGTGGCTGACATAGAATGGGTGGAAGTTACCCATTGGGAAGTTACCCAACGGGTGGTTCTTTTGGAAAGGTGTTTCCAAGGGAACAGACAGCTGGCACAAACCTCTCTTTGTCATTTTTTCCTTGCCCTTAGTGGCACTATGACCATTGCGACTGGCATTACCTCAGCCACCTACCATTTAGCAGTGACATAGAAGGTGGAAGGCAGAGACAGTGAGCTCTTCAGGGTCATTAGATTCTAAAGCCATCATATTATCTCTGGATTGTTCTATTTCCTACCCCTATGCAACAAATCACCTCAGTCTCCACGTGTGACATCCATTTTCTTGCGTCAAATGTCTGGGTACAACTTACACTCATCTGGGTCATTTTCTTAGGTTCTCACAAAGCTACTGTCCAGATATCAGGCAGACTGCGTTTTCCTCTGGAGGCTGACTGAGGGAACCAGGAACTTCTGGTCTCACTTCTGTGCTTGGAAGAATCTATTTCCCGCAGTTGTATGACTGAGGTCTTCATTCGCTTTTCAGCCGCTGGGCAGAGAGTGCTGTCAGCACCTGCCCAGGACCTGACCTGGGGACACCTCCCTGCCTTCTGGAAGACCAGCAGGAATCTCCTTAGTCTTTAGGAATTTTCATCATCCCTCTAAGGGATTGCATATGACGTCATGAGACTCAGGATACTCTCTTTTTTGAACTCAAAATCAACTGATTTGGGCTCTCAATTGCATCGGCTAACACAAAATCATATGGTCTTTGTTTCAAGACTGTAAAATAAACAAGTAGCTGCTGTTGCTAATATCAACATTTTCTCAAAATATGCTCAGTATGTTGTGTCCTTCTAAATATTTATCTTTCAAAATAATCTCAATAAGCTATATTTTGGAAATCTTATTGGGTGGGCAAGTAAATACTTCCAACTGAAATAGTTTGAAGAAAAGTTCAACCCATCATCACAGAGTATTCAGAATGAGCAAACTAAGTGTCCTCAGGTCACTATCGATCCAGGCCGTAATGATTTTCTCTTTAAATTTGCAGGAAGAGGGATTCTACCAAGCAACCAGCCTCTCTCCTCATCTGTAGGAGAAAGAGATTTTCCAAATTCTTTCTGAAATTCCTACTGGAAAGTATACCCTTCTTGCATGTTACTTTTTGTCTTCCAAGCTAGTGTTATAAATCTTGCTAGAAAGTAATTACAGTTATCTGAAAAAGCAGTTCAGGGTTATTATGAAATTAATTAGGGTAGCTTACAGTTTCTCTGGAAGAAACGTCAGCACTGGAAGGATGAAATCCTCCACATCTTCTTCCTTGATTGTGATTCAGAAAGAGTGAGGAGAACAGGATATCGTCTCTTCTCACTGCCCCACGCTGACTGCAAGGATGCTCTGGAACAGGGTGTTCTCTTAGAGGCCATGGTGGAGGTAAGGACACGGTCACACTGATCAGCTTAATAGTCAAAAGGGGACCAGATCATTCTTTAACATCCTGGACCTTGTTCCTGATGTGTGTCATAATCACTTGCTGTGTGGTCTGGAGTCTGAAATGTCACTTCATATCCAAGTTAGTTACCCAGAGAATCAAAAGGAAAAGAAAATGGATATAACTTATTCTTGACAGGACACACAGAAGGGACAAGTTGACTTTGAGCATGGGCTGCTTCTAGCCCATCAGGCTCAGCAGCCAGCATACCCAAGAAGGCTTGCTAAAGAGATCTGACCAGCTCTGAATTTCATGATGTTCTCGGTGGTGCGAGTCTGAGCTCAGATGCCCACCATCACAATATAGACCACCAGTCAGTGGGCTAAGCTCACCTGGCCCCAGTTCATTTCAGGTCTGTTGTCTTCCAGCCAATGAGGTCCCATAGTTTCTCTCAGGTGGTGTCTCTGATAGGTTAAGGCAGCTAGAGGCTGGTTACTTTTCAAGCACCCAAATATATATATATGGTGGTGTTCAGGTATTTGCTTCAGATTTCCTCATAGAATAAATGGAAAGCTTTAGAGAAAACTATGGCCCTCAGTTGGACAATATAGATGAGACATAAATAAATATACAATTTCCTTTCCTTTCACCTTGATGCATTCTTCCATCAGTAAACTCATGCAGTTATCATTCACAATCATTGATTTGGAAAAACTTGGATGTGCTTTTGACAATTAAGTTTGATTGTCACCCTGCTTGTATTAATAAATAAATTAATTGACTATAATGAATTAAGGAGCCACACCTGTGAGAAAGTTTCCAGAGAGGTTTAACTGGGAAGGGAAAGTCTACTGTGCGTTGAGTTATCTATCCTCTGGGTTGGGTTCCTAAACTGAGTGCAGTATGAAAAGGGAAGATTCTGCAGAGCACCTCCTTCCCCAGTGCCTGCTGCCTGCTCCGTGCCAAGGACCAGGCAGCCCTGCTGCATCAAGAGGGTCTGCACTCCTCTGAGATGTGCGTCTGAGTACAGCCATCCTCAGGCTGGTTTCTGGCAGCATCTGGTCACATTGATGAAATAAATGACTAACACAGTCTAAGCAGGTACATGGGATTTGCGTGGTATTACTTATAAGCAATCCAGGTGTGATTGAAAGTATGTTGGAGAATGTGAGTACCTGATACTTTATTAGAGAGGCTGTGCCCCTCAGGATTTTAATATGAAGGATTGAGTGGAGCCCTGGTTTTAATCTGGGTTAGATAAAGAATGACAAGTGCGTATCAATAAATGTGTTTGATGTGAAAAAAAATAATTGATATGGAGTTGATTTAAAATATACAAAGCCGATGGGGCTGGAGAGATGGCTCAGCAGTTAAGGCACTTGCCTCCAGTGCCTAAGGCCCTGGGTTCAATTCCCCAGTACCTACATATGCCAGACCCACAAGGTGGTGGCCCTAGTGTGCTCTCTCCCTCTCTCTCTCTGTATCGCTGCTTGAAAATGAATAAATAAAATATTAAGATAAATAAATAAATAAAATATACAAAGCCAATTGGTGACCATAGAAAAGACAATGTGACCACCATCACTACCACCAGGGGTATTGTCAGCCGTAGCATCAGGAAGGTAAAATAGATGCCTTAGGCGAGGGGGAAACTTGAACAGCACATGCTTGAAGTATTTATTTTCTGGTTAATCACTCAAGGATGATTAGTCTACCTCTGCAGAAACATGCTGACTCATTATTGACTCCGATCTTCTAGGGAAATACTATGCATTGTACTAGATGATACTAATATGAGACCATGTCAATTAAAATGATACAATATTATAGCATTGTAATGCACAAGTTATAATACAGTAGAGATCAAGTTACAGAAGAGCTGAAATGTCATGTTAAATAGGAACCAATTACCACATCTGTTAATTGAACACCCACGTTGACTGTCCCTGATAAGACAGAGTATTTAGTGCAGTAGCACATAAATTGTTAATTTGATCTCAGAAAAGCAAGCATTCACCCTTACTTGTGTATTTCAAGCACATTATATTTCACTATCCAGTACCGGTAAGTCTAATGGCGGCATCTCAGGGTAGTTCAAACCAATGACAAATACAAGGGGAGCATGAATATTTCTTCTTCTTAACATGTCTGTGGAGATAGGAACCAACTTCATAGCTAAATGTAGGAGCTAAAATTATAGTCTTAATGTGCATGTTTAATTGGCTTTATATTTTCACCATCCTTTTATTTGAGGCGTTTTTAGGATGCATTATCTAGAGAGTGAGATCTGTTTCTGTCTTTGTTCCAGCGAGAATGAGAAACTGGTACTATTGTGTCTCTGAATGGAAGACCTGTGGCATTTCCAGAAACGCTAATGTGTGCGGGGTCATCGGAGACCTCTCTTCTCCTTTCGAGCACTCACGAATAAGGTCAGACACGGGAACAAAGTTAAGGCCTGAGGTAGAAAAAAAAAACGGTAACCAGAAGCAATTTTAATTTATGTGAGAAGTTTCAAGTCCACTTGGTGAGGAATTTTGGCTTTGTTTCACAGCATCTTTTATCCTGTATCTAAAGAGCAGAAAATAATGCGTAAGAGTTTGATATTTTTGAAATTGAGAATTTCATGACTGATATGTAATAGTGATTCAAGCAAGTTATTGAGGAGACTAATGGAGACATTGGAGAATTGTGAAGCATTCTTTTTTTAAAATATTTTATTTATTCATTTCCAAGCAGAGAAGAGAGAGAGAGAGAGAGAGAGAGAGAGAGAGAGAGAGAGAGAGAGAGAGAGAGAATGAATGCACAAGGGCCACCACCTTGTGGGTCTAGCTTATGTGGGTCCTGGGGAATTGAACCCAGGGCCTTAGGCACTGGAGGCAAGTGCCTTAACCGCTGAGCCAACTCTCCAGCCCAAGCATTCTTATTTTATTCGATGGTGCATGAATGTTTGTAATTCAAGTACATAACAGAACAAATGCCCCTGTGTTTAATTTCTGTCTCTATATATGGCTCCCACAGACCCAAGTATAAAATTGTGGACATTCATTTTCACATGATACTGAGAGTTTAGATGGTTGCATAAGTGTTTTTGGTCAGTGCAGGTATGTGGCTTTGTACCAATGTCGTTTGTAAGAGCACCTGCATCAGTGTTTGGTTTTCTTGTCTTTTCCATTCCAAGCTGGGGTCGCACCTGGGGTCTCGTTCATTCTAGACAAGTGCTCCACCACTGAGCTGTATCTCAAAGCCTTATATAATTAACTAAATGTGATTCTGATGGGGACATACATTTTGAGATATTGATGTCTATTAGCCATTTATTTATTTAACCTACGATGTTTTCTTATGCCTGACTGACCTTGACGTTACAGTAAACTTTAAGACTTCATGAATGGTCTTTGTTCTTTTGCCTGGATAATCAGTTAGAAAGATGACAGGTCAAGTCTAGTAGTTGACAGTATTTTTGCTACACTTAGGGAGGTCACTTTTGTACTTATAAGTACAGTCACTATAAAATGAGTATTTGGGGGCTGGAGAGATGGCTCAGTGGGTAAGGCACTTGCCTCCAGTGCCTAAGGCCCAGGGTTCAATTCCCCAGGACCCACATAAGCCAGACCCACAAGGTGGTGGCCCTGGTTCTCTCTCTCTGTATCTCTCTCTCTCTCTCTGCTTGTAAATGAATAAATAAAATATTTAAAAAAATGAGTATTTGGCCTTTGAAATGCAAGGGCATCTATATTGTCGTTAAGTTTAAAGGGTGAAATTAAGACAAGTTACTGATAGATCATCAATATACCGTCTTAAATGGTCTTGTGTTTAGTTTTCTTTCAGAGAACCTAAAGAGGATTTTAAGGCTCAACTATTGAGTCTTAGAGAAATAGTTCTGGAAGGATATTCTGTGTTGAAGCAGATGGTATACTGGAAGTCTACGGATGGCACAATCCCAGGCTGTCACTGGAGAATTATTAGGGACAGAAATATTTACAGAGGTGGTGTCGGGGGAGGGAGCCAACAGAAACAGTGAAGCCCATGTGATTAGAAGAGTGGGTGTTGAGGTCCCCCATGCTGTGTGAGTGAGAACACTGTCATGAGTGATAGATGCAGAGAAACGCCTCTGTAGGGAGGTGACAGGTTCCAAGGGGTGACTGCCCCAGCCTTCATGGTGCCTCCCATGTACCCCCCTCATCTAGTGACTTAGATGGGGCCCAGAACGATGGAGGAACAGATGGTGGGAGCCAAGGGAAAACCACAACCACACAGACACTGTATTGGTGTCTGATTTTTGCTGTAACAAATGCCACTAATGTATTGGGTTAGGTCTGAAGGTGATGTCATCAATTCCAAATGTTAGCAGGTCCGACTACCTTCTGGAGGCTCAAAAAGGTGAACTCCTCGCTTCTCCTGTCTACCTTCCATGTCTACACAGACTCCTTGATTCCTGACCCCTTCCTTCCCTTAATCACTCCACAGAACTTGGATTGCTGGCAGCCCTTCTCTCCCTCAGACACCCCTGTTCCCACTCCTAAAGACCTTGGTGATTACGCGGGGCCCACCTGGATAATCCAGGATAATCTTTTCATGTTTAAGATCCTTAACTTAATCTCACAGGCTGCAATATGGAGCGTCACATTCACAGGCCCTGGGGATTAGTACGTGAGTAGCTCCAGGAACCACTTTATTCCCACAAATTACAACACCCACCGTTTATTGATACGAACAAAGTCAATGGCAGATCTAGAGAGATCAAAACTAGGGATTATGTTCACATATTGTAAATACAAGAAAGGATTGTTCTTATTTATTTTTTCATTTATTTTTCTTTCATTGAGACAACTCCACCATGTAGCCCAGGCTGGCTTCGAACTCCTGAACCTCCTCTCTCCTCCCCAACCCGGGACTGAGATTACAAGTGTGCATCACCAGGCTAGATAAGAGTTACTTTTAGAATTGTAGAACTTGTTTTCTCTTTTGAATAATGTAAAGAAATTTGAACTGAAATTCCACCTAATTTTTATGTGGTTGTATATATTTGTATGTAAATGTATATAAACATATATATGCTGTTATGCTTATTGTATCTTCTAAATTTTTAACTTTCCATGATATCCTGCCTTCAGTTAATAGCAAGAATACTATGACATTTTTTACATAAATAAAAACTCAACTTGGAAAATACAATTTCTAAAGATTGTTCAGTTATGATTTCCTATGCATTTTAATGTATTATCTCATAAGTAATATTTCATAATGAAATGTGGTGTTTGCATGGAGTTCTGGCACTCAGGACACGAAGGCAGAAGGATCTCAAGGTAGGGAGCAGGCCGGGATGCATGGAGGTGCCCGGTCTCCAATCAAATGGACGGTGAAAATACAGTTTTATCCCAGTGGAATTACAGAACAGCCAGAAGTCTCCTTTGACAAGCTGTTCCTAGAAGTCAACGACATCGTGCCGGTTGCCTGGTGACATAAGAAGATCCTAAAATAACTGTACAAAAATCACTAAAAGTTGCCAGATTTTCCATCACTACCTGGATTCTAAGTATATATTAATGTGTTTTAATGATTTCAAAATTGGTGATTCAAATTAACCAAACCATGACTTTCCTTCAGAACAGAGTATTTACTCTGAGTAATGATCTGCCAAATATTGAAACCTTCTGATAGGTGAGTTAGCAGTTAAATGATATATGTCATATAATCTTTGGCTGAAATGGCTTTATAGATGGGATTTTACTGCTGCATTTCCCCTGAGTTCGTGTCCTCTAATGCAAAAGAATTAGACACTTTGGGACGGAATCATTTTTCTAATCACACGTTTATTCTAGATTAAAATCAGTTAAGGGAAATTGGATAGGGAAGCAGCCCAGCCACCACGTGGTCTATGAGGTTTATGAGTCATCATTAAAAGTGCACCGAATCACCCAAAAAGCGGAAAAAAGGAAATAGCACACATGTTAAAGAAAAAATTCTCTTCCCCCTTCCCCCCTCTGATCCCGGTCACATGATCAGAGAGGGGAAGGGGTACAACTCACCAGCTGGGTCGGCCACACCTCCTGCCCAGCAGTCAGGACAGGAAAAAAGCATGTGTCCCAGGGTCAAGTCAGGACTTTTAAAGATTTCTTTGCTGGGGGGAGTGGCAAGGCTCCTGCCTGGGAGTGTCCTTGATAGTGTGACATGAGGTCACTGTGTGAGGCCATGCCCTCTCTACCTGTGGGAGGGGTCTTTCTCCTAATCCCTCTCATTAGTCCTGGATAATAGAGTATATTCTGTAGCTTGAAGGATGACACCTAGACCTTGAGGGACAAAGACAGTAGATTACATGGTCATGTGCTCACCATCATAGCTCCTTTGGTGCAACGAAAGCCCTTAAATCTGAGGCGAACTTACAGGGACGAATGGAACAGCACATCAAACATTCTCGAAGACTATTACAAGTGGTGGTTTCTGAACAAAAATAAGTCACTTGGGCTGAAAACACGGCTCAGTGGTTAAGACACTTGCCTGCAAAGCCTAACAACCCAGGTTCAACTCCCCAGAACCCATATAAAGCCAGATGCACAAAGTGGTACAAGCATATGGAGTTAGTTTGCAGTGGCTGGAGGCCCTGGTGTGCCCATATTCTCTCTCTCATTGCAAACAAAATATTAAAAAAAATAAGTCACTTGAAGTACAGATATATTATCAACAAAGTATAACACGGTTCCTTCCTAAGATAGAAGGAATCAATTGCAATAGATTTGCCTATTAGTGACTAATTGGTCTTCTCAAGTAACCAATAAGCTGGCCATGTTGGTTTCCAGCATTGGTCTGTGTGGCTAGCAAGCTGGAAGTCTGCAGCAGTTCTTGTGACCTCGGTGAGGGGGAGGCTACATTGTCCGGACTTTGCCATTGTCCCTTACTCATTCCCATGCCAGCGCCCTGGGGATGGGTGACAAATATTGATATGTCATCTGGCTGAAGTTCCCGTCTATCGTGTTGTTGTCATTTCTGGGTGCTCAGTCCTCGGGTCAGTGCTGGCTGGGGGAGGGAATGAAGCAGGCTTGAGCTGAGTGGGACCTCGGGTACAGTGACAAGTCCTCAGCAGTTAGGGTGTGCATCTCTAGCGAGCCTTCCACTCATAGGAAAAGAGAACGTGGCATTTATAACCCAGAATAAAGTCACCCCTGTGCTGGGGGCCATGCTGGGACAAGTGTAGCATAGGTAATCACGTGCATGGGGGCTGTGTCATGGTTTGATCCAGGCGTCCCCCACAAACAAATGAATGTGTTCTGGGTAATTGATCCTCAGCTGATGGCAGTTTGGGTTTTACAACCTCGCTAGAGCTGTGTTGTTGGGGGCGGGTTTATGGGGTTATAAGCCAGCTTCCCCTTGCCAGAGTTTGGCACACCTTCCTGCTGCTATTTCCAGAGCTGTGGCAGAGGTGATGTCCACCCTTCTGCTCATGCCATCGTTTTCCCTTCCAGGATGGAGTCTCCCCTTGAGTTTGTAAGCCTAGTAAACCCATTCCTCCATAAGCTGATTTTGCTTGGGTTCTTTCTGCGCAGCAACTAGAAAGCTGACCGCAACAGGCTGTGTGTTGAAGAAAGGAAACATCATCCAGGAACAACTCTAGAGAACTGAGCTTCAAATCAATCCAGGTTGGGTATTCCATAGCTTTTAGATGGATGAGAACGAGGCTTGGTTCACTGAGGGTTGACATCTGACTAAAGAGACCTGGGTTGATGCTGTCAGATAGACAACTTGGGGAGATCAGGTCCTCATGAGAGGTTCCTCTCTCCTGGTTAGCTGAATTGGGAGCACACACAGGGAGCTCTCCCAGGTGCTGCTCCTGAACCTGACCAGAGGCTCTGTCCTCTGATCTTTTGAAGACGTGCTCATCCGCTCGGCCTCAAGTGTGTGTTGCTTTCAAAGGTATATGTTCAGCCTCCTTCCAATTTTGCTAAACCTCTTGGAAAAGCCCGAAAATAACTGTGACCAGAGTTAATGCTAACTACATGCTCAGCTCCATCCAGAACCACCAACCTGTAGCCAACTAGCCTATCTTTCCAACACAAAGAACTCCTTGACTGAGAGCAAATATATGGGTTATTCCTTTGAAAAAAAAAATACAAGATTTGTTTGATTAAAATGTGAGTTTAGGCCGGGCGTGGTGGTGCACGCCTTTAATCCCAGCACTCGGGAGGCAGAGGTAAGAGGATCACCATGAGTTTGAGGCCACCCTGAGATAGTGAATTCCAGGTCAGCCTGGGCTAGAGTGAGACCCTACCTCGAAAAACCAAAAAAAAAAAAAAAAAATGTGAGTTTAGTCAGCAATGAGAGTTTGGTTGTCAGGTAAACCTGCAAGATGAACGTGCCTGCTGAACTCTAAGTTAACTCAGTGCTCAAGGATCTTAAACAGAGAGACAAAAGCTCAGAGCCAAGCAAGAATGTGGTAAGCTGAGCAAATCAGAATGACAATGCATGGAAGGTGGTGGATCTGCCACTTTCTTGTTGCTGGAATAAAATGTCCAACCATCAGTCATTTATGGAAGGAAAAGGGGCTATTTCAGCTTACAGTTTTGAGAGAAAGTTCCATTTAGTGGTGCAGGTATGGCAGGCCAGAGCATAAAGGAAGGAGAGATGGAACAGGTCATGGGGTGGGCTAGCACCTAGCCTGCCTCAAGGGGTGCACTTCCTCTAGGAAATCAACACCCCTAAACTGTCCACAAGCTCTCTGAAGAGCACCATCAACTGGGGATAAAATATTCAAATACAGGAGCCTGTATTTCACACTGAAACCTCTATAGGGAGCCACCCAGGTCTGCTGATATGGGCATATGATCCCAAAGGTTCAGGGTGCTGAGACCCGAGGGTCATAAGTTCAAGGCCTTCCTGGGCTACAGAGTCAAGTCAAGGCCAACCTGGGAAACTTGGTGGTACCTGGTCTCATAATTAGAGATGATGTGGAAGGGCTGGGGGTGTAGCTCAGTAGTAGAGCCATTGCTAAGCAAGTGGGACTCTAGAGAAAAGATATATGAGGGGCACACTCTCTTCCTTTGTATGTTATAACCTCCATGTAGTTTTATAAGGATGACCAAGTATGGCAGGGAAGATGGGGTGTCAAAGCAAGTCATTATTTCATGTTCTGAATTTAGTTTAGAATAAATCAATTGTGGAGATGGACGTCTGTTTTGTGACAGTGTGGATCGAGAAAACTCATAGCTAACTTTTCAGAGTAGACAAACAAAAGCTATGTTCTTTCTATACAATGTTTATATTCCTGCAGTAGCTACGAGACTAGAACAACCCACATCAGTATAACACAGAGCTTACCATGGAGTAAACATAAAGGAGCTCTTGCATCCCCTTGGGTGTAGAAAGGAATTTCCATTAAGGCACCTTGTCTAGTTCTTGGAAGAGAGGTATAATTAGCACATGCACTAGCCATAGGACTGTGACATTTAAAAATGCTATTCATTATTAAAATAGATTTAGCTACCTGCCTTGGGAATAGCTATTACTCCACGTGTATCCCTTTAACAGCTAGATTGGAATATCTTTTCTTATTAAGAAAAAAACATTTTTTTCTAAGATATTTCAGCTCATGATACCCCGCTTGGAGAATGTCCTAGTAACCCTGAAGGCTTATTGATTGATTGATTGATTTGCAAGGAGAGAGAGGAAAAAAAAGAGGGAGGGGGAGAGAGAATGGACACACTAGGGCCTCTAGCCACTGCAACCAAACTCCAGATGTGTGCGCCACTTTGTGCATCTGGCTTTATGTGGGTGCTGGAAAATTTAACCTGGGTTGTTAGGTTGATAGTGTGCTTGCTTGCTTTGGAGGTCCTGGATCTCTGTCTCTCTGCTTGGATTTATGAAAGGCGACCAGCCTTTTCCTGCATTTTTGGAACTTCCCCTGGATCTGTTATTTCAGTAAATACTTTCCTCCCCAAATCGTGCCTGGTTTGGAGATTCATCCCAGCAGTGTGTGGCTGATTACGGCAGCAGTTAAACTAAGACAAGTGAAAATAAAGAGGTGTTCTGCTAGCCTTTTCAGTGAGTTAAGCTGGGTCTTGGCATCATATATATGTCTATAGTCAGAAGGGATTTCCAGAAATGGGTTATACATTCTTATTAGCATAGACTTTGGATTTCAGAATAAATAATAATAGAAAGCAAAAGAAAGGTGTTGGGCTGCGGAGGATCCTCCTTCTGTAGTGAGCTTTCCTGGCAA